>CAUYPK010057577.1:0-58583 GCA_963574355.1 Loris lydekkerianus | reverse complement strand
ACCCAGGAGATCAAAAATTATCTTACAACACAGATATTCTCACCAGAAAGTTTATTGCAGCCCAATACATAATAGCCAAGACATGGAAACAGCCCAAGTGTCCATCGACCCATGAATGGATTAACAAATTGTGGTATATGTACACCATGGAATACTATGCAGCCATAAACAAGATGGAGACTTCACATCTTTTGTTTACCTGGAGCTGGAACATATTCTTCTTAGTAAAATATCTCAAGAATGGAAGAAACAGAATCTAATACTATTATGAAATCAATATATAACCACCTACACACTCATACAAATGGCAAAACATAACGAGAGTCCAGAAAGTAGAAGGGAAGAGGAGAGAGAGAGGAGGGTTGGGGAGATACGGAAGGAGGGAGGGTATTTGGGGGGACCTCACCTAATGTGCATGATGCAATGGTAAATTTCAAAACTATGAAGAAATGAGTATAATTGTGATGGATGTGTTCCTTAGTTCAATGTAAGCATTTCACATTGTATATTGAAGCAGTACCCTGAACCCCATAAATGCATCAACGTACAAAGTTATGATTTAATAAAAATAAACAAAAGCGATAAAAGATAGCATGTTTGGTGAGGACGTGGAGAAAAGGAAACCTTTACACACAGACGGTGGAAGTGCAAGTGAGCACAGCCATTATGAAAAATTATGTGCAGGTTTCTAAAACAAACTAAAAACAGAACTGCCACATAATCTGGCAATCCCACCACTGCTTGTATGTCCAAAAGAAATGAAATCAGTATGTTGAAGAGACACCTGCACCCCCACATTTATTGCAGCCCTGGTCACGACAACCAAGATGTAGGATCAACCTAGGTGTCCACAAATGAATGAATGGGTGAAGGAAATGGAACACTATTCACCCCTAAAGAATGATGAATCCTGTCAGCTGCAACATGAATGAAATATGATGCATGGATGTGGTAATGAGTATGCTAATTACCCTCGCATATTCATTACACAATGTAAGCGTGTAATAAATACCACATTGCATCCCACAAATACGGATAACTATTACATGTCAATCTGCCAGTCAAAAATAAAATGGAACAAGTAATTTTCAGCATTTGCTGCTCTTTATTTTTCAGGTCTAAATTATTTGCAGCCAATGATTTATTTTCAATAAGAATAAAGTGAATGAACCAATATAAAGAGATTAGTTGAAGCATCGCGAAAAATCTATAATAGAATTCTTCTAATATTTTTGTTATTACATCTTGTATTACATTTCTTTTATGTTTTTCTAATTAAAATGTCACAGAAACTCATTAAGGAAAAATAAAACAGAACATTCATTATCCCCCCACTTCAACCATATCTTTATTCTTTTCTGTAACAATGAGATTGAATATAAATGCCCTTTTGTTATTTTTCACAATTGACATGTGCCATATAAATAATTACTTGTCATTTAGGCTATTTCAGTGTTTTCAACACAGAATAGAAATACAGTATTGGCTGGACAAGATTCAGAAATGGCCTAGCAGACCGGTAGAACACACCTGAGACTTTTTCTCTGAGAAGCACATATTTAAAGACCAGCAACTCTCTGATGCTCCAGAAGAACTGGTTTTGTATTAGGAAAGGCAATTACTAGGGTTACTTTAAAGTCATAATTTATTATAATAAAAAAAAATTAAATTCAAGCAGGGGAGGATGGAAAGGGAAGAAATGAGGAGGGCAGGGGTGTGGTAAGTTCTCACCTAAAGGGGGCAACGTTGGGGTGGCCCTCCTGGGTGAAGTGCTCAACTGCAAATCAGACTACCCAACAAGCACAATGTAGTCTAATCATCTGTACCCGTATATTAATCTGAAATAATGAATAATAAAAAATCACCTTACTTTCCATCTAGTAACCATAGCAGGAGAGAGGAAGGGCCCACCTGCAGCCTCCAGCCTCCTTTCCGGCCGTGCAGAGGATGCCTCTGTCTGCACCCTGGGGCCCTCCTTGGCTCCCTGCTCCTGTGTTCTGTGGATCAGCACATCCTTTCTGCTTTATACTCCACATGTGCAGGACCTGGTTACGTCTGTGCTTCACACTTTCACACTCGCATTCAAGTACCTTTTCTCTCTCTCTCTCTTTGTTTTTTAAGACAGTGTTTCACTTTGTAACCCTTAGTAGAGTGCTATGGTGTCACAGCTCACAGCAACCTCAAACTCTTGGGGCTCTAGCTATCCTCTTGGCTCAGCCTCCTGAGTAGCTGGAACTTTAGGCACCCGCCACAACACCTGGCTAGTTTTAGAGACGACACTTGCTCTGGCTCAGGCTAGTCTGAGACTCCTGAGCTCAAGTAATCACCCTCCTTCGCTTCCCCAAGTGCTGAGATCACGAGCCCCTGTGCCCGGCCCCTTTTCTCTCTTATTTGGTCTCCCTGGTTCCCCTGACACTTGCTGCACCACAGACTGGAGGTGTCCTGCTAAACTCAAAGCCACATATTCCAATTCTCCACTCCAGGAACCTTCATCTTGTCTAGAATAAACATGGCAGCTGTCATGCCGCAGGGCTCGGCTTGCACAGCACTGCTCCCAGCACCCGCCTTGTCTCTGACACAGCCCCCACTACCGTCCTCCACACACACTCTGCTCCTGACACCCTGGGCCCTTGGTTCTTCTCAAACATAGGAGACATTCTCCCACCTCAGATCTATGTATCAGCCCGAACACAGTCGCCGAACGCTCTTTCCCTAAACATCCACACGACTTAGTTGCTGAATACCCTCAGGTCTCTGCTCCAATGTCACCTCCTCGCTGAAGGCATCCCCTGATGTCGCTGTCTAGTTGCAAACTTACCCACCTCCCCAACACCCTTTCCTGCTTCATTTGTCTCCTTAGCATTTATCAACATCTTTCACAGTGCATATTTGATTGATGGGTGGATTGATTTAACAAGTGTGCCCCAAGCAGAAGGAGGGAGAGCTTTTGGAAGGCAAGAATTTTTGTCATTTGGTTCACTGCCAGAGCCCCAGCAACTCACAGGAGATATATATATATAAAATCATAGCTGTGTACATTAATGTGATCATGGGGCACCATACACTGGTTTTATAAACAGTTTGACACATTTTCATCACACTGGTTAATATAGCCTTCCTGGCAGTTTCTTAGTTATTGTGTTAAGACAATTATATTCTACAGCCCCCTTCCCTACCTCCAGCTGCTGAATCCCCCTCGGCTCTTAGGACCCATCTCATGATCTACGCAGGGCCAACAAGCTGAGGATGGAGCAAACCAGATGCATTACCCGGCCAGTGGGAAGGAAGATGGGACGTCTACTGTGAAGATTTTAGGTGGATAAACTATTCAGTTACCAACATTTAAACCTTATCTTAGCAATCTTGCTCTGTTATTTCTTTTTTTTTTTTCCCCTTACTTTTTTTTTTTTTTTTATTAAGTCATAGCTGTGTTCATTGATATGATCATGGGGCACCATCCACTAGTTTCACAGACCGGTTGACACGTTTATATCACACTGGTTAACATAGCCTTCCTGGCAATTTCACAGTTATTGTGTTAAGACATTTACATTCCACATTTACTAAGTTTCACATATTGTTTTTGTTGTTGTTATTGTTGAGACAGAGTCTCACTCTATGCCCTGAGCAGAGTGCAATGGCATCACAGCTCACTGCAACCTCAGAATGAGGCTGCGGGCATCCTGCTGCCTCAGCCTCCTAAAGCTGCTGAGATTATAGGTGCTTGCTGCAGCGCACAGCTGGGTTTTTCTTTTTCTTTTTCTTTTCTTTTCTTTTTTTTTTGAGGCAGAGTCTCACTATGTCACCCTGGATAGAGTGCTGTGGTGTCACAGCTCACAGCAACCTCAAACTCTTGGGCTTAAGTGATTCTCTAGCCTCAGCCTCCCAAGTAGCTGGGACTACAGGCGCCCACCACAACACCCCGCTATTTTGTTGTTGTGGTTGTTGTTGCAGTTGTCATTGTTGCTTAACAGGCTGGGTTCAAACCCACCGGCCCCAGTGTATGTGGCCAGCACCCCAGCCACTGAGCTACCGGTGCTGAGCTTGTTTTTCATTTTTTTAATGAGTTGGGGTCTCAGTCTCACTTAGACAAGTCTCAGATTCCTGAGCTCGAGCAATCCTTCCGCCTCAGCCTCACACAGTGCTGGGATCACAGGCAGGAGCCCTCCTACCAATTCAAATGTGCCCTGCTGGGGAAACGCTTCTCTGAGTAAATACAGAAGGTCCTACTTCATCTTCTCTGTCACTGTTCTCTGCTTCCTCCATAAACCTTCTCACAGTTTCTAATTTATTCTGGGTTTTTTTTTTTTTTTTTTTTTTTTTAAGACAGAGTCTCACTCTGTGACCCTCAGTAGAGTGCCTTGGGGTCATAGCTCACAGCAACCTCAAACTCTTGGTCTCAAGGGATCCTCTTGCCTCAGCCTCCTGAGTAGCTGGGAATACAAGCACCTATCACAGTGTCCACTTATTTTTAGATATGGGATCTCATTCTCAAGATGGGGTCTGACCATTCTTGCTGAGACTGGTCTTGAACTCCTGAGTTCAAGAAATCCACCACCTCAGTCTCCCAGAGTGCTGGGACTACAGGTGTGAGCCACCATGCCTGGCTTCTACTTGATTCTTGCTTGTGACTTTATTTTGTCTGTGTACCCCACTACATTCTTAGCTCCATAAATGTAACACTATTTGTGTGATTGCTACAGCTTGAACATATATGTCCCTCCAAAATTCTTGTTGGAACTTAACCCCCAAGGTGTTGGTATTAAGACATGGGGGTTTGGAGAGGTAATGAGAGGATCAGGCAGAGCCCTCATTAATGGACTAACTCCCCTTATAAAAGAAGCCACATGCCTGTGGCTCAGTGAGTAGGGCACCGGCCCCATCTACTAAGGGTGGCAGGTTCAAACCCTGCCCTGGCCAAACTGCAACAATTTAAAAATAGCCAGGCATTGTGGCAGGCGCCTGTAGTCTCAGCTACTCAGATACTGAGGCAAGAGAATCACCTAAGCCCAAGAGCTGGAGGTTGCTGTGAGCTCTGATGCCACAGCACTCTACCAAGGATAACAAAGTGACATTCTATCTCTTAAAAAAAAAAGAAGAAAAAGAAGCTCACAACTCTGCTCCCGTTGCTCAGTGGTTAGGGCGCTGGCTATATGCACCAAAGCTGGCAGGTTCAAACCTGGCCCAGGCCTGCTAAACAACAATGACAACAACAAAAAAAGTAGCCAGGAGTTATGGTAATTGCCTGTAGTCCCAGCTATGTGGGAGGCTGAGGCAAGAGAATCACTTAAGCTCATGAGTTTGAGGTTGCTGTGAGCTGTGACGCCACCACACTTTACAAAGGGAGACATAGTGAGACTCTGTCTCAGGAAAGGAAAAAAAAAAAAAGGAAGCTCAAGTGAGTTCCAGAGTCCCTCTTCTGCCTCCCACCATGTGAGGACACAGCGTTGGCTCCCTTTGAAGGAGGCAGCAAGAAGGCTCCATCCTGAAGCAGAGAGGTTTTCACCAGATACTGACCTTGCCAGAACCTTGATCTTGGACTTCTCAGCCCACAGAGTTGTGAGAAATAAGTTTCTGTTTGAATTATTGACTCTTAAACATCTTGTTACAGCAGCACAAACAGACTAGCAGTGATTGACTCTGGGAGCCACTGATGGACAGCTGTCCTTCAGCAAGTAACTGTTGAGTGAGGGAATAAAGGGATAAATGGTCTCATGTGAAACGGGACTGACAGGCGAGGAGCACTGTACATCCAGCATAAAGAACTGGGGTGCTATGCTAGTAGGGGAGATTTTTTTTTTTTAAGGAAGAAATAAAACTGTTCTTTATTAGCAGCCAGCATCACTAAATAGAAAACTGCAATGAAATGTAAAAATCAGTCTTAAAGGTGATCAGTTTAAGAGTCACAGTGCAAATTCACACTGTAAAAGGTCAACGTACAGAAAGTAATTCTATTTCTATATACTAGCAATGTTTGGAAATCAATGTTTTTAATAGCTTTATGGAAGTATAATTGATATTCAAAAAACTGCATGTTTAGTGTATACAGTAGACACCATGTTGTGCAGCAGAGCTCTAGAACTGGCTAATTTTCATCATTGAAACTTTATACCCACTGAACATTAATAGTGCGTTACCCCTGTCCCCAGGGCCCAGCCCTCATCCCCTTCTCTGCTTCTACGCATCTGACTACCTTGGATGCTTCATGTAAGTGAAATCATGCTATGTTTGTCCTGTGATTGCTTTATTTCACCTACATAGTGTAAAGGCAGGATCATTTACAGTGGCCAAAAGACATGGAATACTCAGGTATAAATCTGAGAAATTATGTGCAGGTTCTATACACTGAAAGCTACAAAAAGCTGGTGAAGGAAATAAAAGAAGCTCTGCGTGAAGGGGAACACACACTCTGCAGCCACCAAGTGGACACATCAGTGTCATGAGGGGCAGATTTTTAAGACTAGTTTCCTCTTTCCTAATTAGTTGAATTCTAGGTAAAGGTCCTCAGAGGCAGGAAAGGGTTTTTCCTTCTTTATCACATGAAACCACTTATATCCAACAGGCTTTGGGACGGGGACCTCATGAGAAGGGGAGGGAAATAAAAATAACTATTAGGTTCCCACCCGACTGTGTCTGAATGGCACTCCAAAATTCATATGCTGGAATGCAATACCCCTAATGACATATTTAAAAGGTATTTAAAAGGTGGGGCATTTTGGGAATTGATTAAGTCAGGAATTAAGTCTGCCCCTCTGATTAGGATCAATAACATCCCAACATTCTAATAAGATGCTGAAGGGAGTACCCTAGTCTATTTTTCCTATCTCTTTCTTTTGCCATGTGAAACCACAGTGCTCTCCCATTCCATCTCTCTCAACAAGTGACAACGTAGCATCCATCCCTCTGCAGGGTGCGTCAGCAGGGCTGCTGCGGAGTCAGTCCTCACCAGGGCACCTGTCCCTCTGCAGGGTGTGGCAGCAGGGTTGCTGTCAGTCCTCACCAGGGCACCCGTCCCTCTGCAGGGTGTGGCAGCAGAGCTGCTGCGGAGTCAGTCCTCACCAGGGCACCCATACCTCTGTCCCAAGGGTGCCATCTTGGAACAAGAATGAGCCCTCACCAGGGCACCTGTCCCTCTGCAGGGTGCTGTCTTGGAATCACAGTGACCCCACCAGGCACCGCATCTGTGTGTGCCTTGACCCTGGATTCCTCAACCTCCAGAACTGTGAAAAATAAAGTTGGTTTTTTTTTTGAGGCAGTGTCTTGCTATGGTGCTCAGGCTACCTCAAACTCCTGGGTTCAAGCATTCCTCCTGCCTCAGCCTCCCGAGTAGCTGGGACTACAGGTACACTCCAAAACGCCCAGCTAAAGTAGGTTGCTGTCAGCTATGATGACACCACGGCACTTTACCCAGGTCAACTGAGTGAGACTGTGTCTCAAAAATAAAAAATAATGAAACAAATAACTCAGTCTTTGGCCTTTTATTATAAAAGGCACAATTTAGCAAGAAAGATCCTCATGAAAAATGACATTACTTCAAACCTTACCATCTTTTCTCTTGAGTGCCAAGTGTCACCTGCCTACCACCATCTGGGTTATTCTCCAAATCTCCCCTTCCCCATCATTTATCCAGGCTTGGGAAGTAGAACTTGTATCTATCTCAGCATTTCCTTGCAGAGGAACACCATCTTCAAGGTTGGGTACTACATGTACTCATTGTAAATTTGAATTGTGAGAGTTATCATTCTGATTCATTTGGGCCTGACTATTTTTTCTAACAGTTGGTAGTGTAAAAACTTATACATGTGAATACTATAGGCAAATGCATGAAAAGATCAATGGCTTCTTAGGGAGAACAGAAAAAGTAATTGTGAAATTTATAAATTAACACTTATAAGGAATTTCTGTGATGTTCAATGTGTCACTGGTTAACATGAAAATGTAAAGAAGTAGAAGCCCAGCTCGGCGCCTGTGGCTCAAGTGGCAAGAGTGCCAGCCACGTATGGAGCTGGCAGGTTCGAATCCAGCCCGGGCCCACCAAACAACAATGACAACTACAGCCAAAAGGTGGCTGGGCATTGTGGTAGGTGCCTGTGGTCCCAGCTATTTGGGAGGCTGAGGCAAGAGAATCAATTAAGCCCAAGGGTTTGAGGTTGCTGTGAGCTGTGACACCATGCACTCTACCCCGGGCAACAGCTTGAAACTCTGTCTCAAAAAAAAAAAAAAATAAGTAGAAACCCCTTTTTTTCCCCCTAGGCAAAGTCAGTCATTCCTTTTCCATGGCTCTGCTAAAGTCATTATCATGCTGGATTGCAATGATTTGCTTTTAGGACTACATCTCCACTAAAGTGTGAGCAGATTAAAAGCAGGGTGCACATGACAAACCAATGTGTGACCCCAGCACGGGTGGGAAACATTCCACAGGTACTCAGTCACTGTGGAATGAGTAAGGAGAATGGCACAGTCAGTCCCTGCCTCCAATGATGCTGGTGCAATCCAATTGGTACTAAGACATAAAAAAATGAAAAAATCATTCGAACACAGTTATTTACTAAGAATTAAAAGAGAGATTTGTAATGCATAAATGATAAAGATATCCAGAAAAGAGAAGAATTAGTGTGAAGTGGGGTGCACAGGACGGGGTCTAGAAGGAGCTAGTGAGAAGTACAGAGAGAAAGAAGGGCTGGAGGGGTAGAGAGCCGGTTAGCCAAGTTACTGGGACAGGAAAACATATGGCATTTAATGAGCTTAAGAGATAGGGAACAAGTGGAGTTGAGGGAAATAAAGTAATTTCTTTCTTTCTTTCTTTTAGAGACAGAGTCTCATTCTGTCACCCTTGGTAGAGTGCCATGGCATCACAGCTCACCACAACCTCCAGCTCTTGGGCTTAGGCGATTCTCTTGCCTCAGCCTCCTGAGTAGCTGGGACTACAGGCACCCGCCACAATGCCCAGCTATTTTTTGTTACAGTTTGGCCGGGGCTAGGTTTGAACCCACCACCCTTGGTATATGGGGCCGGTGCCCTACCCACTGTGCCACAGGCACTGCCCAAAGTAATTTATATTTCTTTTAAAGACAGGGCTTCTGTTGCCCAGGCTGGAGTACAGTGATGCTATCATTGCTCACTGTAACCTTAAACTTCTGGGCTCAAGAGATTCTCCCACCTCAGCCTTTGAGTAGCTGGGACTATAGTTTCATGTCACCATTCCCAGATAATTTTTTTTTTTATTATTTTTGTAGAGACGGAGTCTTGCTATATTGCCAGGATAGTCTTGAACTCCTGAGTTCAGGCAGACCTCCCACCTTGGCCTCCCAAAATGTTGGGATTAAAGGCATAAGCCACCACACCATCCTACAGGGTTGATTCTACCATGATAGGGCAACTAAATGAAAACTGAAAATGTTTGAATGTTCATGCCGCTCCAAAATTCATGCCAAAACTCCGTCTCCATTGTGGAGTTATTAAGAAGTGAGACCTTTGGGGAACAGATTAAGTCCCCCAAAGATTAATGACCTTATACAAGAGGTTTGAGAGAGCTCCCTGGCCCTTCCATTTCTCCTGCCATGTCAGGACGTAACGTCTGTTCCCCTTTAGCCCGTCCATCATTTGAGGACATAGTGTTTGCCCCTCCTACCATTCGGGGACAGAACAGGAGCCAACATCTATGACACAGACAGCAAGCCTGCACCAGGCATCAGATCTGCCAGCATCTTGATCTTAAACTCCCCAGCCTCCAGAATCGTGAGGAATATTATAGATTTACATTATTTCTGAATTACTAAGTTTAAGGTGTTTTGTTAGAGTAGTCTAAACAGACTAGGAGAGTAAGGGAGAGGTGAAAAGACCCGTGGATACCTAGCTAAGAATTTTAGAAATTATTTAACAAACATAGAGGGCATTTTTAAAGTATTTTAATTTAGCAACAAAGAGTGGGATGAATTGGAGGTAGGGACACAAATAATAAAGGTCTAAATTCAAGTAATAAACTAAAGTGGATGAAAAGTAAATGGTAACTCAGGAGTAGAGAGTAGGGAGGTGTGATAGGCCAAAGCACGGTAAGTGAACACGTGGAACCCAGCTGAATGATAACGCTAACTCGGGAGTAGGGAGTAGGGAGGTGTGATCGGCCAGAGCACAGGGAAGTGAACACGTGGAATGAAGCTGAATGATAACGTTAACTCTGGAGTAGAGAGTAGAGAGGTGTGATCGGCCAGAGCACGGTAAGTGAACACGTGGAACGCAGCTGAATGATAACGCTAACTCGGGAGTAGGGAGTAGGGAGGTGTGATCGGCCAGAGCACAAGGAAGTGAACACGTGGAACACAGCTGAATGATAACGCTAACTCGGGAGTAGAGAGTAGGGAGGTGTGATCGGCCAGAGCACAGGTAAATGAACATGTGGAATGCAGCTGGGAATGTTACATGCAGCACAGAACAGAAGTCACTGTAAGAAATGACAAGCCATAAAAAAGAGGAGACTCACATCTTTTGTAATAACCTGGATGGAATTGGAACACATTCTTCTTAGTAAAGTATCACAAGAATGGAGGAGCAAGTGTCCACTGTAAACCCCCACATAGGAGAAAAACTCAATTCTATTCAAGTCCAGGGGAGGGGAGGTAGGAGGAGGGAGGGAGGCTGGTGAGTTCCCACCTGATGGGCACAATGTAAGGACATGGCACTCCAGGGTGGGGCACAACCACAGCAGGGACGTTACCTGACACATGCACACATTGTCACCTCATCATTAGTACTCTGGTATTAATCTGAAATTTAATAAAAAAAGGAATGTTAAAACACATGTTTGTACACCCCTCTTCTCAGCACCATTATTCACAATAGCCAAAGTGTGGAAATAATCCAATATCAATGATACATGGACAAACAAAATATGTCATATACACCACACAGTGGAATAATACTCAGGCCTTTAAAAGGAAGGAAATTCTGAAACATATTCCAGTATGGATGAACCTTGGAAAGATTTTAAGCTAAGTGAAATAACCAGATACAAAAGCCCAAATATTACATGATTTTTTTTGTGTGTGTGTGAAGGATCTTGTTCTGTTGCCTAGGTGAGTGCAGTGGCCTGAACATAGCTCACTGCAGCCTCCAACACCTGGGCTCCAGTGACCTCTCCTAGGACTACAGGAATGTGCCACCATACTCAGTTAATTTTTCTTGTTTTTTGTAGAGACAGGGTCTCACCAAGTTAGTCTTAAACTCCTGGCCTCAAGTGATCCTCCCCCCTTAGCCTCCAAAAGTGCTGGGATACAGGCATGAGCTACCATGCCTGGCCTATTTTCTCTCATTTGTGGTTTCTAGATTACTTGAATTCATGGAGTTAGAAAGTAGAATGTTGGTTGCTGGGGTTGGGAGGAGAAAGGAATGAGGAATTTTTTTTTTTTTTGGCCAGAGCTGGGTTTGAAACTGCCATCTCCGGCATATAGGACCAGCGCCCTATCCCTTTGAGCCACAGGCGCCACCCAGGAATGAGGAATTATTGTTCAATGGATGTGGAGTTTCCATGTGGGAAGATGAAAAAGTTCTGGAGATGGGCTGGATGCAGTGCTCACACCTGTAATCCTGGCGCTCTGGGAGGCCAATACAGGGCCATTGCTGAGCTTGCAAGTTCAAGAACAGCCTGAGCAAGAGTGAGACCCCCACCTGTACTAAAAATAGAAAAACTAGCCGGCGTTGGTGGTGGATACCTATAGCCCCAGCTACTTGGGAGGCTGAGGAGGATCAGTTAAGCCCAAGAGTTTAAGTTAATTTAACTTTAAGTTAAGTCTGAGGTTGCTGTGCGCTACAATGCCATAACCCTCTACCCAGGGAGACAGAGTAAGACGCAGAGTTTCAAGGTGGCATCCATAGCTCAGTGGGTAGGGCACCGGCCACATACACTGAGGCTGGCAGGTCTGAACCCGGCCCAGACCAGTTAAAACAACAATGACATCTACAACAACAACAACAAAATAGCTGGGCGTTGTGGCGGGTGCCTATACTCCCAGCTACTTGGGAGGCTGAGGCAAGAGACTCACTTAAACCCAAGAATTCGAGGTTGCTGTGAGCTATGACATTACGGCACTCTACCGAAGGTGACATAGTGAAACTCTGTTTCAAAAAAAAAAAGAAAGAAAGAAAGAAAGAAAAGAAAAGAAAGGAAAAAAGAATCTGGGTGGGGGCGAGATGGCTCATGCCTGTAATCCCAGCATTCTGGAAGGCAGAGGAGGGAGGATCACTTGAGGCCAGGAGTTCAAGCCGGCCTAAGCAACATAGCAAGACCCCTGTTTCTACAAAATACAAAAAATAAAGGGACAGAATCTCAGGGATGCCTACATTTAGGGGCAGAAGAAAAGGGGCTTAGTTAGATCTTCTGAGACTTTTTACATCTCTACCACTGACAATTCTAACCTCAAGTTAAAGGAAAAAAAATCCAAGTCCTGTTGCTTATTTCTGAGATGTCCATCAAGACACTGGAATGTAAAATTACTGTGAGATGGAAGCTGACGGAAGTGACTTTAAACTGCCCTCCGTGATGTGAGAGTGGCAACTCCATGAATATGTTTCAAACAAATAACAGAAGCTACTTGGGAAGAAATGAGTTCTTAATGGTCATTGGCTTCTAGCCAGCTTTTTTTCCTCCAGATTTTGGAGAGAGAAAGAAATACACATAAAAGATAGTCATTTGTGTCAGCTGCAGAATTGTGCTTTTGTGCATGTGGAGCTAGAAAGGGATGGGTATAGGTAAGGACCTGATGAGGAAGATGAGACACGGGATGACTTTTAGGCTTTAATAATACAATACAGCGCCCCAGCACCCATGATTATGTCCGTTTAGAGAAACTTTGTCTAGAGAAGCAGAAATATTAAAATGGTTTATGCTGGCTTGGTGCCTGTAGCTCAAGCGGCGAAGGCACCGGCCACATACACCAGAGCTGGCGGGTTCAAATCCAACTTGGCAGGCCCAAGCAGCAATGACAACTACAACCAAAAAATAGCCGGGCATTGTGGCAGGCGCCTGTCGTCCCAGCTAGTTGGGAGGCTGAGGCAAGAGAATCACTTAAGCCCAAGAGTTTGAGGTTGCTGTGAGCTGTGCTGCTACAGCACTCTACCCAGGGTGACAGCTTGAGGCTCTGTCTCAAAAAAAAAAAAAAAAAAAAGTTTTATGCTGTTTTCAGCAAGAAATTACAATTTTCCTCTTTGCAGAGAGAATGGGGACTGAAGACCCCATTCTTGGCAAAGGAAAGCCTCCCAGAAAAAGAGGAAAACTAAAAAGGAAGCTGAGTGAGTCGGAACAAAGAAAATTTCAGCTAGTTTACAGTTAAGCTAGCCATTGCTAGCAAGCTCCCGGCCTTTTCTGAAATTCTAGCCTATTAGGGATACAGCTTACAAACACCCTGCTGGGTCTATGAGCACTCTGAGGAAAAACAGCCAAGGAAGAGACTAGGCAAAGACCTAGAAAGATACATTAACTGGATCATCTCTGGCAAAGTAGACACCCATTGTGCAGATTCGCATTTGCCTGGGGCAGAGACCAAGGACGTAGGTCGAGCTCTGAGATAAAGAGTTTATATCCCTTATGGCAGCTCTGAGAAGAGTTTATATCCCTTATGGCAGAGTAAAATCCTCTGTGGTGGTGATGGGAGGAAAACGCCTCCCTCCTACCCATCCCTCAGAGGAGTTTAACGCTGGTGGCATTTTACTCTACAGAGAACTATCAGAATTTAACACCTCCCTAGAAATATGGGTGTGTCCTCAAGCAGGAGGCTCTCCCAATACAAGAGATTTCAGATTTCTGGAGGCCACCCTTCAGTTAGCCTTCAGGTTAATAATAATAACAATAGGAGCTGATATGATCAATTTGAGAAACTGCTGACATCTTTGTTCCCTCCCTATCTTACCCTCTGGGCAAATAGACTTCAATAAGATCAGAGTGGAGCAAAGACTCTGGGCCACTCAGAATCCCACGATGGGCACTGGACCCCTGAGCGCCCACTTTTAATTCTACTCTCTGTCTCTTGTCTCTCTTTACCATCACTTCTTACTCTGTATTTCTTCAGTCGATCGCCACCAGTCCCCACAGGTCTCAGCGGACACCGCTCTCAGGGAGGGACCCCACACCTTTCTTTGTCATTCCAACCAGGTAGGAGCTGAAACAATAGGTCTTTATAAATAGCAAATAAGATTTCAGTATGAAGGGATGAAAAAACACAGTCGATTTAAAATACAACACATTTTTCCAGGAATATGGAATTTTCCAGAAAAATAATTGTGTATCTCCAAGAATGAAAGACAAAATTAGTATACAACCACACAGGAGGTCGTTGGAGGTGTTCTAGTTATATCTCTAACTATCTGCAGGTACTACCAATACACCTGTCTTCACAGCAGAATATCTACACTTAGACATAACAACTTTCTAAAATAAATCTACCAGATCCTACAGGATGAATCATTTTTATATTTTCTAACTTTTGCAAATC
Source organism: Loris lydekkerianus (assembly GCA_963574355.1). NCBI lineage: Eukaryota > Metazoa > Chordata > Mammalia > Primates > Lorisidae > Loris > Loris lydekkerianus. The sequence goes on along the minus strand of CAUYPK010057577.1, from coordinate 44,100 downwards.
TGATGAAAATGATGTAAACTGTCAACCAAATTTAAAATTTTATTAATTTTCTTAGCTTTTTTTGTGAATTAAATTGAGTTAAGTACTTTTGGGGCCTTAGCTTCTTATCTCACATGAGGAAAATTATCAAGACATTAAATTATCTAACAATGGAGATTGAGAATTGCTGGTCCATGGACTTAATTATGGAAATAGATATATTTTGCTAGACCTGAGCTATTGTAAAAGATTTTTACAGGCCAAGTTCCCTAGCTCACTCCTATAATCCTAGCACTTTGGGAGGCTGAGGCAAATCTCCTGAGCTCAGGAGTCCAAGACCAGACTGAGAAAGAGTGAGACCCAACCTCTACTAAAAATAGAAAAACCAGCCAGGCATGGTAGGTGTCATCTGTAGTCCCAGATATTTGGGAGACTGAGGCAGGAGGATCACTTGAGCCTGAGAGTTAGAGGTTGCTGTGAGCTAAGGTATCACAGCACTCTACCCAGGGGTACCCCGTAGTACCCTGTCGCGAAAAAAAAAAAAAAAAAAAAAAAAGATTTTTTTTTTTACAATATTTGCTTATGGAGAATATTGGGAAATTTCACATAAGGATCTGAATTTCCAAATTCTTTTAGAAAAACAAAAATATTTGACAACCAGAACTGAAATCCTTGCATGGTGTCAAAAAGACACATTTGATCTGTGGCTCCCTCTCTCCAGATCACAAATAGTCCCACCTGGCTGTTTAAATGCCTGCTTGACTCCTAGAGCACAAGAAACTGACATCTGAGGTAGAAAACACAGAAATCTCACAGCCTCATGACGCTAGGATCTCAAACCCTACTGGGAAAAAGGACCCGATCACACTCAAGACATACACCAGAGATTACCTGAACAAACTCACCTGAAGTGGCAACACCAATTTCCATTTAGACTGAAGAGGTCACCCACTACCAACTCACCTTCCTGATGGAGAAAAGGGAATTACCTTAGGGGTGGGGCAAATGCCAATTATAAACACACACACACAAGGTGCCTCAAGTAAGAAATGATAAGGTACGTGAGAAGTGGGAGGACACAACACATGATCCATAAGGGCAGATTGAAAACTGACCTAAGTGCTAGAGTCAGCAGGCAAGCATTTTATATATTCTGTTGCCAATATATTAAAAAGTTTGGATAAAAAGCTAAGAAAAGTAAAGAGGTGGAGAAGCACTAGAAAACGCCTCTCCCAATAACAATATCTAAAATGAGATATTCATTGTTCAAGTTTAACAAGACATCAATACAGAGTGAACTGGACAATAGGTCATTAAAATTATTCAAACTGAAGAGAGAATAAAATAATGGAAAAGAAAAACAGCAAGAGTCAATATTGAACAGCAAGAGGCAATATCCAACAACCCTCTGTCTTCAGTCTGTTCCATGCCACTGTAACAGAGCACCAAGTCTGGGTAACGTACAAAGTGCACATTTATTTCTTACAGTTCTGAAGGCAGGCAAGTCCCAGGTTGACAGGCTTGGATCTGGGAAGGGTCTCCTTGCTGTGTCAGCCCATGATGGAATCAGAAGGGAGAATACACACAGTGCAAAAATAAAAGAAAGGGTGAGAGGGAGAGAGAGCCAAACTCACTTTTTTGTTTTTTGTTTTTTGTTTTGAGAAAGGGTCTCGATTTGTTGCCCAGGCTAGAGCTAGCGTGCAGCAGGATAACCATAGTTCACTGTCACCTCAAACTCCTGGGCTCAAGTTATGCCACAAGCTTTAGCCTCCCAGAAAACTGGGACTATCAGAGTGACCCACCATACTTGGCTAACTTTTTAAGGTTTTGTAGAGACAAGGTTTTGGTTTTGGTTTTGATTTGTTTTTGAGACAGAGTCTCAATCTGTCACCCTGGGTAGAGTGCAGTGGTGTCATCATAGCTCATAGCAACCTCAAACTCTTGGGCTTAGGCAATCCTCTTGCTTCAGCCTCCCAAGTAGTTGGGACTACAGACACCCACCACAATGCTCAGCTAGTTTTTCTATTTTTAGTAAAGATGGGGTCTTGCTCTTGCTTAGTCTGGTTTCAAACTCCTGAGCTCAAGCAATCCACCTGCCTCAGCCTCAGTGCTGGGATTACAGGTGTGAACCACCACACCAGGGTACAAGGTCTTGCTAGGATGCTCAGGCTGATTTAAGCTACTGGCCTCAAGTGATCCTCCCTCCTTACTCACCCAAAGCGCCAAAATTTCTGCCAGAAAGAAAGAAATAACAAATCTCAGAGCAGAACTAAACAAAATAGAAACAAACAAAATACAAAGGCTAAATGAAATAAAAAGTTGGCTCTTTGAAAAGATAAACAAAATCAATACATCTATGGTTAGATTAATCAGAAATAGAAGATAAAGGACCCAAGTAAATTCAGTCAGAAATGACAAATGCGACATCACAAAAATACAAAATATCACCATGAACACCACAGAAATCTCTACGCACACAGGGTGGAAACAGAGGAACTGGATAAAATCTTCTTTCTGTAAGCTTTTAGGCTTGGTTTGCTCTTCTTTTTCTAGTTCCTTTAGGTGTGACATTAAGTTGTTCATTTGTGATCTTTCTTTCTTTTAGATGTAAGCATGTAAGGCTATGAATTTTCTTCTCAATATTGCTTTTGCTATATCCCATAGATTTTTGGAAGGAAGACTTTTCCTGGTACCTTTGTGAGTCTAAATAGCTAGAAGAAGAAGGGGCACTCAGCACAACAAATGTCTAGTTATATGAATTGAATGCTGTATTTTTTGTTTAGTGAAGTCACATCCATGGGAATGATAATGTTATAAACGTGTCTGTTGATTAACTCAAAAATTTTGCTCCACCCTTTGCTTTGCCAAAAATTGTAACTCAATTAAATCTTCATCTCTCTGATGAAACCACAGCTATTTTGTAGGCTTCCTTTCTCAACAAGCTGTTTTATCCAAAGAAATGTTTAAAAAAAAAAATCCTGTATTCACAAATAGTTCAACATTAGCAACCATTTGTTGACCTTGTAAACAGGTGGTAGGCTGAAAATTTTTGACATCTTAACTGCAGCCTTAATTCAGGCTACCTTGCTAGACTGGTGAAACCAACACACATACATTGTATGAGCACTTTGATCTTTGAGTAATCACAAAAGACAAATCAGTCAAAAAAGATAAATTCACACAAAGAGAATAAAGCTTTGCAAAAAAAAAGAACCTGTCTTTGGATTTTCAGAAGTGACTAAAACATTGTAATAGGGCCCTTTTAGTGCCTCTTTTTGCTTGCCTATGAAATATTGACAAGCCTTCCCTACTAGGAAAGTCAAAACTCATTAAACTCACTGTGTCTTACTTGGTTGATTGCATAAAAGGAGGTAGAAAGACAGACTACTATGAAAAAAGAGAAACAATAGAAAGTATGAAAATTGGAGTTCCAAACATCAATCTTAATTTGACTGAACAACAGAAAGTATACAAGCAATAGAAAGTGTGGAAATTGACCTGAGGAAAGCATCAATCCTCATTCCTGAGCATTTGTCTGCCCAGGTGTCAGCTCCCCACTCCTCCTGTCATGAGCTATTTTCTTCTGAGAATTCCCAGAGGCATCCAGACCTGTGGCTCAACACCTTCCAACCCAGACCTTTGCCTCACAAGTCAAATTACATCTTTGTTGTCCTCTTGTTCCATTTTTACTCCTGCAGATCTTCCCCAAGATAAGCACATTGAACTTTGTTTTGGGACTTCATCCAAATGCCACCTACCTCTCTTATGGCTTTGAAAGGATTCTACTAATACAGAGAGACCAGGCCAGGCACTGTGGCTCACTCCTATAATCCTAGCACTCTGGGAGGCCGAGGTGGATGGGTAGCCTGAGCCAGAGCAAGACCTCATCTCCAGCCAGGTGTTGTGGGGGGGCGCCTACAGTCCCAGCTACTCAGGAGGCTAAAGCAAGAGAATCGCTTAAGCCCAAGAGTTTGAGGTTGCTGTGAGCTGTGACACATGGCACTCTACCAAGGGCAACAAAGTGAGGCTCTGTCTCAAAGAAAGAAAGAAAGAAAGAAAGAAAGAAAGAAAGAAAGAAAGAAAGAAAGAAAGAAAGAAAGAGAAAGAAAGAAAGAAACAGAGAGACCAGTCTGAGACATCTGAAGACACAGGCCTGCACCCTTTCTAGGTTTTATATTAAGGGAATGTTAAGATGTGAAGAAAATGGATGAAGGGAGGTGATAAGTCCTATCTGAGTGAAACAAATATTTTTTGAAACCATGGTCAGGCACAGTGCTCACATCTGTGATCCCAGCACTCAGGGAGGCCAAGAGGGGAGATTTCTTGTGTCCAGGAGTTCAAGACATGCCTGGGCAACATAGCAACACCCCATCACTATAAAAAAATTCTAAAAATTGACTAGGACACAGTGGCTCTGGCCTATAATCTTAGCACTCTCGGAAGCTGAAGCAGGTGGATTGCTTGAGCTCAAGAGTTCAAAACCAGCAAGAATAAGAGTGAGATGTCCATCTTTACTAAAAATAGGAAAAAAAAAAAAAAAAAAAAAAACTGGCCAGGCAGAGGGGTGCATGCGTTTATTACCAGCTACTCAGGAGGGTGACGCAAGAGGATAGCTTGAGCCCAAGAGTTTGAGGTTGCTGTGGTCTACAGTGATGCCATGGTACTCTATACAGACTGACAGAGTGAGACTCTGTCTCAAAAAGAAAATTAAAAATTAATTTTTAATTAATTGTTGCACATGCCTGTAGTTCCAGCTACTCGGGAGGCTGAGACAGGAGGATCACTTGAGCTTAGGAGTTTGAGGCTACATTAAGCTGTGATTGAGCCGCTGCACTCCAGCCTGGGCAACAGAATGAGACTCCCATCTCTAAAAACATATATATATGTATGATACTGCTGAGAGCCAGATCATACAGCAGGACTTCCATGGTTCTCCTCCCTGAAACCTCAGCCTTCAGGTCTTCAGACTAACAGTCTTGGTTCCTTTAACCACATTTCTGATGACAAGTCGTCTACATCCTTTGCCATCCTGACCAACTTCTTGTTCATCGCATAAAACTGATAATACAAAAATTTTACCTTTTATGTTCAGTCTTCCACAGCTGTTGGGATTAGGCACACCTGTACCATAATCCAGCATTTCTACAGTGTTGAATAGTTTGAAAAGTATTGTCCATAAATTGTTTTATTACTATTTAATTTTTGTACCTTTTAACCTTACAGATAGGAAAACTGCAGATCAGAGAAGTTAAGCAAATGCCCGAGGATGTGCAGCTTGTCAGTAAAGGAGACGGTTAAAACCCAGTCGTGCCTTTCATCTTCGAGTTCAAGACTTTTTCACGCCTCCAATTCCACTTCAAAGAAGTAGAACCATTTTGAAGTTCCTGATAAGACTGAAAATGAGTCTTATTTTCAAAACTACCCTGTGACTTTTTATAGCTTGAGCTCTGAGAAAGACTCAATTTCATCTGTATGGCTTGAAAATACAAAGAAAAATGGCATTATTCTATTTTTTTCCTTTTAGATTCAAGGCCTGTTAGAGAAACAAGATACTTAGATACTTAGTAATCTCAAAATCCACATAGGCCTACGAATATCACTTTCGTTTTTTAATTTGTATTTTGAATTTCAGCTCTATACTGCACATTTTATTTGAATGTTCTCTGATCACAAAGTTCTAGGGTTTATAAAATATACTCAAAAAGTATATCTTTATTTTCTGACATACCCCCGGAATTTGACAGATTAAAACAAACATTCACGGGCGGCGCCTGTGGCTCAGCGGGTATGGCGCCGGCCCCATATGCCGAGGGTGGTGGGCTGAAACCCAGCCCAGGACAAACTGCAACAAAAAATAGCCGGGCGTTGTGGTGGGGGCCTGTAGTCCCAGCTACTCGGGAGGCTGAGGCAAGAGAATCGCCTAAGCCCAGGAGTTGGAGGTTGCCGTGAGCTGTGTGATGCTATTTATTTAGAGACAGTCTCACTCTGTCACCCTCAGTAGAGTGCTGTGGCATCACAGCTCACAGCAACCTCAAACTCTTGGGCTCAGGCCTCAGACTCTTGTCTCAGTCTCCAAAGTAGCTGGGACTACAGGAGCTCACCGCAATGGCAATGCCTGGCTATTTTTTTGTTGTTGCATTTGTCATTGTTGTTTAGCTGGCCCAGGCTGAGTTCAAACCCACCAGTCCTGGTAGATGTGGCCGGCACCCTAAGCACTGAGATACAGTCACGGAGACCCTATTGCCTATTGAATAAATATTTTGAGAAATTCTATGAGGCTGATGAATTTCATGAAATCAGAAGTTTGTAAAAATTTTTCTATGTGTTTGAGCAACAATTTAGCCCTTTATGTAAGTATATGTATACAGATCTGACAATTAAGTTCATGAACTCATCCTAGAAAAAGTGCTACACCCCTGATCACTGAATGTCACTACAGTCATTTTCAAAGGACTCTCCCTGGGAAGCTCTGCACCAACACCAGAACCTAGTCCACCCTTCAAAGCAATTTTGGTATTCTTTCTGGAATGGCCATCAGAGCTATTGTTTCATTACCCTTGACTTCCTTAATGTCATCAAAATGTCTTCCTTTGAATATTTCCTTTATCTTTGGGTAAAGAAAAAAAAATCACTGGGGAGCCAGATCAGGTGAGTAGGGAGGGTGTTCCAACACAGCTATTTGTTTACGGGCTAAAAAACTCCCTCCTAGACAGAAGGGAGTGAGCTGGTGCATTGTTACAAGGCAACAGCCATGAGTTGTTGGCCAAGATTTTCAGGTAAGATTTTTCTAACTATTTCTGTATTGAGGTTGATTTGGTCTGCTGTACTTCTCACAGTCAGCCAAATACTTCAGTGACTATTTTGTAATGTTTTCTATCAGTTCTTCCTGTTATTGGCCACCTTGACCTCTCTTCATCAGTGACACTTTCTCTCTGCTCAGAAAAAAGTTTAATCTATTTGTACACTGCCGTTTTGTTCATGGTTTTATCTCCATAAACTTGGACTAACACATCCCTGATTTCACTTCCATTCTCACCAAGTGTAGTAAGAAAATTACAAATATTTGTCTGTTGCTCTAATTCCAGCTCTGACATTGTCACGACAGCACACAGAAACACTCAACAACAGTGATGAAGGCCACTCAGCAAGTCACTGCCATGTGTCGACATGAACACAACTGTGAGACACTGATGTACCAAGATTATGAAATCTTTCCTTACTGAGTTGTTTGTACAGTGCTGCCAACATAAGCACTTGACTCTGTCTCACATAAAAAAAGTCTCATAAGTGAGACTCTGTGTTACAAAAAAGGAGAGAGAGAGATTTACCAATTTCAACTTAATAAACGATGTCTGAGAGGGTTAGGCACTGTGACTGTGGCTCATGCCTGTAATCCCAGCACTCTGGGATGATGAGGCAGGTGGATCGCCTGAGCTCATGAATTCTAGACCAGCCTGAGTCAGAGTGAGACCCCGTCTCTAAAACTAGCCAGGCATTGTGGTGGGCACCTGTAGTCCCAGTTACTTGGGAGGCTGAGACAAGAGAATCACTTAAACCCAAGAATTTGAGGGTACTGTGATACCACAGCACTCTGCCGAGGATGACAAGGTGAGACTAGATGTCTGAGAAATACAAACAATAAGAAATTATTTAGTGCTTGAGAACTTTCAATAATGGAGGAAAGTGCTTTTCAAAAACACAACATTTTGTATGCATTTATGTCTTGAAGGTTTCCATCCCTTGCACTGGTGGGAGGAAGCATAAATTCAAAACCAATTGTAAAAATAATCCAGACACTGACCAAGAATTCATTCTAAGTGAGGTAGTTCTTACCATGCTGGAAACCTAATCAAGAAACATTTCTTGAGTGTCTTTTATTTATTTATTTATTTTTATATTTTTGAGACAGAGTCTTGCTTTGTTACCCTCAGTAGAGTGCCATGATGTCACAGCTCACAGCAACTTCAAACTCCTCGGCTCAGCGGCAGGCACCTGTAGTCCCAGCCACTTGGGAGGCTGAGGCAAGATAATTGATCAGGCCCAAGAGTTTGAGGTTGCTGTGAGCTGTGACATCACAGCACTCTACCAAGGGCAACATAGTGAGACTCTGTCTCAAAAAAAAAAAAAAAACCTCTTCAGTTCAATTGATCCTCTTGCCTCAGCCTCCCAAGTAGTTGGGACTATGAGCACCTGCCACAATGCCCAGCTATTTCAAAAGATGAGGTCTTCTCTTGCTCAGGCTGGTCTCGAACTCCTGAGCTCAGGCAATCCACTGGCCTTGGCCTCTCAGAGTGCTAGGATTACAGGCGTGAGCCACCTCACCCAGACCTCCGGGTGTCTTTAAGACAAATCATTCCAAACAGATAATAGGAAGCAAAATTATTTGTTGATAATTCCTATACTTTATCTTCTTAGTTCTTTATAGTTTCAGAAAGCACACTTACACATGTTCATTTACATTCCTAAAACTTCTCAGTAAAGGGCAGTGCCTGTAGCTCAGTGAGCAGGGCGTTGGCCACATACACCAAGGGTGGCAAGTTGGAACCCAGCCGGGGCCAGCTAAACAACAATGACAACTGCAACAACAACAAAAAAATAGCTGGGCATTGCAGTGGGCATGTGTAATCCCAGCTACTTGGGAGGCTGAGGCAAGAGAATTGCTTAAGCCCAAGAGTTTGAAGTTGCTGTGAGCTGTGCCATCACAGCACTCTACTGAGGGTGACATAGTGAGACTCTGTCTCAAAAAAAAAAAAAAAAATTCTAACTAAAATTTATCTCCATATATGTGTGACTGTATATCCTGATGCTTTTTATAAATACAGTTATTTAAAGGTATGTTTTTGGACTCTTTGAGGTTTTTACATTCACTAATGTAATCCTCATCTCTTTAGTAATATACACATTGACTCTGGCCTCACATTCAGGAGTAGGGTTCTGAAGTTTACTTTCAGTTAATCTGATGGAAATGTGTCTGTGTGTTTTAGTTTTTAGTTTAGTTTAGTTTTGTTTGTTTGAGACAGTCTCACTCTATTGCCCAGGCTAGAGTGCTATCGTGTCAGCCCTGCTCCCAGCAACCTCAAACTTCTGGGTTCAAGGGATCCTCCTGCCTTAGCCTTCCAAGTATCTGGGAATATAGGTGGCCACCACAATGCTCTGCTAATTTTTCTATTTTTAGTAGAGGCATAGTCTTGCTCAGCTTGCTCATGAAGCCTGATCCTGCTGCCTTGGCCTCCCAGAGTGCTAGGGTTACAAGCGTGAGCCACCACCGCTGCACCTGGCCAGAAACGTGTGCTGTATTCCATCATGTCTCAACAGTTTATGTAAAACACAGTGCAAACAATTTCAACACAGTAACACCAATAAATTGTCACAAACTAATCACTTCCAGAAAAATTATTTTTCCTAGACTAAAAACTGCCATATCCCAGGCTAGTTATCGTGCCACACTATAAGCTCTTGTCGTCAGGACTACAGAAGGAGAACACAGGCTCATTGCCAACGGGAGGAGAAGAAGCACCTGACTGTCTCCCCAGGACAGATTTCAGTTTGTCTTTTTCTTAAGATGCTCAGACTATCAAACCACACTTCACATTTGAACTTTTTCTTTCTTCAATTATTACACTTTCATTAATGGATTTTTAGTTCCTTTATTCCTTGATATGTCAACTAGCATTACTTTTCTATTTTTTATTTATTATTATTATTATTATTAATTTTTTTTTTTTTTTTTTGCCAGGGACTGGGTTTGAACCCGCCACCTCTGACATATGGGGCCAGCGCCCTACTCCTTTGAGCCACAGGCGCCGCCCAAGCATTACTTTTTATTATTTCATTTTATAGTCTTTATTAGCCTATTAGTGTGTCTATTACTCTTTGCTCTGTTTTATTTGGGTTTGATTTGCTTGTTGCTATTGGGTCTATACTGTACATTCATAACTTATCACAGCCTTCCTTAAAGATGATTATAGAATCTACCTTATAAGATCTTTGCCTGTCATGTAAGAATCATGCAACAGAGTACTTCCATTGTTCTCTCTCAGCCTCTGAAGTATTGTTGCTATTTATTTTACTTCTATGCACATTGGATTCTTATTATATTAGATTCTATATCTGTGAAGTTACCTACTTGCTAAAATGTATTTGTAAGTCCAAAGTCTGTATGGCACTTTTGTGGTCATCTGTGAACATGCTCAGAACAGTGAGAACTTTGAGTCCCTTGACTCAATATATTTTTATATTTTGAGGCAGCGTCTTGCTTTGTTACCCTCAGTAACATGATCTAACAAGGTGGGACTATGGTCTCCATCTTCTTTGTTTCAGCTCCTCCACTGAAAACAATTGTCCTGTTTTTGGTCTATTCAGTGCTATATTCTTTTTATTTTGTGCTTTTTGTTGGTGATTTCACCATTTTAAATCCCCCCCTAAGGCCTGGTGGCTCAAGGCTGTAATCCTAGCACTCTGGGAGGAGGGGAGATTGCCTGAGCTCTGGAGTTCTGAGACCAGCTTGAGCAGGAGCAAGACCCTGTCTTTAAAAAATAGCTGGGGGATGTGGCAGGAGCCTGTAGTCCCAGGTACTTGGGAGGCTGAGGCAAGAGGATCTCCTGAGCCCAAGAGTTTGAGGTTGCTGTGAGCTATGACACCCCAGCACTCAATCCCAGGGTGACTGAGTGAGACTCTGCCTCAAAACAAAACAAATAAAATGTCTCCCCAAAGACTTGTATACTAGAAACCATATAACATTGCTGAAACATATAGGCAAATGGAACGACATCTCATGTTCATGAAAGAATTATTATTAAGGTGTTGATACTACCCAAAGTGATCTACTGATAAGACACAATCCCTATCAAAAATCCCCAAAACATTTTTTTACAGACATATTATTTGAAATCTATTCTAAAATTCATGTGCAATCTCAAGAGACTCCCAAAAAGCCAAAACAATCTTTAAACAAAGAGTAAAGTTAGAGGTCTATGCTTTCTGATTTTAAAACTTCCTACAAAGGTATGGTAACCAAAACAGAGTGGAATTGGTGTAAAGACAAACATAGACACTGGTGGTATTGAAAATAAATCCTCTCATACATGTGATGAAATGTTTTTCAAGAACAGTGCCAAGGGCATTCAATGAGAAAAGATAGACCCCACCAACAAATAGTGTTGGGAAAAGTGGATATCCACATGTGAAAGTATGTAGCTGGACCCTTACCTTATACTATATATAAAAATAAACTCAAAATGTATTAAAGATCTAAACATAAGATTTAGAACTATACAACTCGTAGAAAGAAATATAGGAGAAAAGCTTTATGACTTTGGATTTGGCAATAATTTCTTCATTATCGTTTCATAATGATAAAGATTAACTAGTGATTTATTTCTTTGGATATGACAGCAAAAGAACAGCAACAAAAAGAAAAACAAACAGATGGAAGGTACATTAAACTTAAAAGGTTTGTCCATCAAGGAACATTGCCAACAGAGTGAAAAGGAAGTCTATGGACTGGAAAAAAATATTTGCAAATCATATATCTGATAGGGGATTAATATCCAGACGATATAAAGAATTCCTGCAACTCAATGACAAAAATCAAATAACTCATTTTAAAAATGGGTCAAGGAGCTGCTTGAACAGATATTTCTCCAAATATGATATCCAAATGGCCAACAAGCATATGAAAAGATACTCAACATGACTAATCATCAGAAACCTGCAAATCAAAACCACAGTGAGATAGGTCTTCATATTCATTAGAATAGCTACTATTAAAAAGTAAAACAATAGGTTTGGCACCTGTAACTCAGCAGCTAGGATGCCGGCCAAATACACTGGGGCTGGCAGGTTCGAACCCAGCCCAGCCCTGCCAAACAATAATGACAACTACAAAAAAATAGCTGAGCGTTGTGGCAGGCACCTGTAGTCTTAGCTACTCAGGATGCTGAGGCAAGAGAATCACTTAAGCCCAAGAGTCTGAGGTTGCTGTGAGCTGTGATGCTACAGCACTCTACCCAGGACAACATAATGAGATTATCTCAAAAAAAAAAAAAAAAAAAAAAGATAAAAAAATAGGCCACACACATTGGCCCACTCCTGTAATCCTAGCACTCTGGGAGGCTAAGGCTGGTAGATTGCTTGAACTCAGAAATACAAGACCAGTCTGTGCAAAAGTGAGACACCATCTCCACTAAAAAAGAAAAACATAGAAAAAGTAGCTGAGTGTTGTGGCATTTGCCTGTATTCCCACCTCTTTGGGAGGCTGAGGCAGGAGGATCACTTGAACCGAGAAGTTTGAGGTTGCCATAAGCTAGACTGATGCCATGGAACTCTAGCCTGGGCAATAGAGTGAGAATCTGTCTTAAAAAGAAAACAAACAGGCCGGGTGTGGTGGCTCACACCTGTAGTCCCAGAGCTGTGGGAGGCTGAGGCGGGTGGATTGCCTGAGCTCAGAGGTTCGAGACCAATATGACCTGCAGTGAGCCAGAGTAAGACCCCGTCTCTACTAACATCAAAAACAGCCGAGCATCGCCAGAGGAAGAAGAAAATGAACAAGAAAAAAGAGTACTTCAAGCAAAGAAGAATGTACAAGCAAGTTGAAATTTAAAATAATAATAATAATAATAATAAATAAAGCAAACAAACAGGAGCAGTGCCTGTGGCTCAAGGAGTAGGGCACCAGCCCCATATACCAGAGGTGGTGGGTTCGAGCCCAATCCTGGCCAAAACTGCCAAAAAATAAATAGAAATAAATAAGTAACCTAAACCTGTGTGTGCTTCTTTAAAAAACAAACAACAACAACAACAAAAACAAACAAACAAACAAACAAAGAAAGTCTCAGAAAATAAGTTTTGGCAGGGCCATGGAGAACACAAGACCTTCATACACTATTGGCACAATTGTAAAATAAATACCCTTATTTAATTCTTAATTACTAATTACCCCATTTTACCAATGAGGAAAATGGAAGCTAGAAAGGTTGAGTGAATTATCCAAGGTCACACTGCTCGTAAATGAGGTCGACAACATTCTCAATATCCTCCCTGTATTTATCCTCTCTATATGATATTAAGCCTACATATCCATTTAAGTATAGGGAGCCTGTGTCCTTAAGGACATATATGGCTTTCTAGGTCAGGAAGCGTAGCCTTTTGACTGAATGCAAATTTTACAGAACATTTTTTTTTCTTAATACTTCTTTGTCTTTTATATTTTTATTTTATTTATTTATTTATTTATTTACTTATTTATTTATTTTGAGACATAGCCTCAAGCTGTTGCCCTGGATAGAGTGCTATGGCATCATAGCTCACAGCAACCTCTAACTCCTGGGCTCAAGCGATTCTCCTGCCTCCGCCTCCCAAGTAGCTGGAATTACAGCCCCCCGCCACAATGCCTGGCTATTTTTAGGTTGCAGCCTTCATTGTTGTTTGGTGGGCCCAGGCTGGATTCAAACCCACCAGCTCAGGTGTATGTAGCTGGCACCTTAGCCGCTTAAGCCACAGGCACCGAGCCTTTTTATTTTATTTTTAAAAGGAAAAGTTTCAATGACACAATCCTCCCAGATTCAAAGGCGTAACTAGAACATCAGTAAGCTATATGGGCTAAACGGACAGCTGCCATATTCATGATTTAGTACTCACTTCCCCCATGTGACTGGAACCACTATCACATGAGGATCGGTGGGGGTTGAGTACTCCAATCTATTATCAGCTTTTGACAATGGTGCACTGTGTTTCTGCTTGAAGTAGAATTTGCGTAGCTTGACAGTATTTTTTAATCTGTTTAACGCCCCATCATGGCAAAGAAGACCAAGAGAACACGAAGGAAGAAAATAGATTCTGTAATGAAGATTGAGAATTGCAGTATGATGTTGTTTCTGCTAAAGACAAGATGATTTGCTTGCTTTGTGATACTGCAATATCAATATTAAAGAAATTCCACACTCAACAGCATTTTAACACTCATAAGGACCACAAACATTTAACATTAAAAGAAAGATCTCAAGGTTACATTGCACAAATTGAAAGATGAAAAGCAGAAACAAACACAGGTCTTTCAAGTAACAAAAAGGCTCAAAAATAATGTCATTGATGGAGCTAGAACATATTCTTCTTAGTAAAGTATCTCAAGAATGGAAGAAAAAGTACCCAATGTACTCACCCCTACTATGAAACTAATTTAGGGCTTTGACATGAAAGTTATAACCCAGTTACAACCTAAGAATAGGGAGAAGGGGGAAAGGGAGGGGAGGGAGGGGGAGGGGGGCAGAGGGAGGAAGATTGGTGGGATTACACCTGCGGTGCATCTTACAAGGGTATGTGTGAAACTTAGTAAATGTGGAATGTAAATGTCTTAGCACAATAACTAAGAAAATACCAGGAAGGCTATGTTAACCAGTGTGATGAAAACGTGTCAAACCGTCTATGAACAAGTGTATGGTGCCCCATGATCACATTAATGTACACAGCTATGATTTAATAAAAAAAAGTAATGTCATTGAATCAACTTATAAAGCAGCTTATATGTTTGGGGGACAAGGGAAACCATTCATTGATATAGAAATAAAAGTTGTAGAATGCTTAGACCCTGATACCATTTCAAAGTACAAACCACTGCCTCTTTCAAGGAGAAACATAACTGATCGGCAGCATGAATTAGCCTTCAACTCAACAGAACAATTTCATGCAATACTTCCAAAAGAAAATACATATCATTCAACTTCTTCATACGAAGCGACTGATGCTACTGACTTGGCACAGGTTTTATACTTCATTCTGGTCATAGCAGATGCTAAGAAAGAGCCAGTTGTAACGTGGAAAAATGCAGTAGAACATCCATGCCTTTGGCAGCATGCTTAACACCTAATCCAATCAAGATGCCTGGAAAGTCACAAATGACTAGAGGCCCCTTTCCCCCAGAGGATCAACTGAAACCGTGGACCTCCAAGCTGTAACCAAATGTCTCCAACAAACAGCAGACACAACAAACTCATTAAAAGGTGAGTTAACTTCAAAGTAACAAATAGTCTTCAGTTTTGAAAATAGTAAGTACATAAAAGTTAGATTTTTACAAAATAATGTGCATTTTAAGTATATGAGTATATAATTGAAGTTTCTTGAATGCAGCCTTATTCAACTGAAGTAAATTAATAAGGCCTTCCAACATAAAAAGATTCCCACCTCTGAGCTATTTGCATATTTATCACATATGTACACACACCTGTAGATCTAGCCTATCCTCAGGCTATGTTGTATAACAGCTATTACTAAATCCTCCACAATTGAGCCAGCTGATGAAGGCCTGGAAGCAGAGTGGTGCTTTGACCCAGCTCCTATTTACCGGCATCTTCTATGGTCAGGCTTGTGGTTGAGGCTGAGAGTGTAGTGACGAAAGACACAGTTGCTGTCAGGACTTCACAGTTGGGAACGGGGTAGAAGACAGACACTTAAAGTTCCACAAGAAAGAACTAGGTAGGAACCAGGGGATAAAAAATACGAGACAGAGAGTTTTTAAAGATGAAAGCTGTCTGAACACGGAATGAGCAGTGGCCCCGGCCTTATTGGCACTAGGGACTGATTTCATAAAAGATAATTTTTCCACCCGTGAAAGGAGTGGGTGACAGGGGGTAGAGCTCAGGGGGTGTTGCTGGGTTGGCCAGATCCTAATGAGCCATGGACTGGTCCGAGTCTGTAGCCCCAGTGGGTTAGGGACCACAGGACTAGAGGGGATAATTCCTCTCATAGGAGTTGTCCCAGAAAAAGTGGGGTGACAATTGACCTGGCTCTTACAGAAGGGATTGACTCAAGCATAACACGGCTGTCAACAAGCAGGCCATCACTTTGACCTGTATTGTTTATCACCCTCGGTAGAGTGCTGTTCCGTCACAGCTCACAGCAACCTCCAACTCCTGTGCTCAAGCCATTCTCTTGTCTCAGCCTCCAGAGTAGCTGGGACTACAGGTGCCTGCCACAACCTCCGACTATTTTTTGTTACAGTTTGGTCTGGGCCAGGTTTGAACCTGCCACCCTCAGTATATGGGGCTGGTGCCCTACCTACTGAGCTACAGGTGCTGCCCTGACCTGTATTTTTGAAAAAATTTTTCAAACAAAGCTGGACACCTTGTTGACTCATGTTTGTAATTTTAGCACTTCGAGAGGCCAGGCAGGTGGATTGCCAGAGCAAGAGAGAGACCTCATCTCTAAAACTAGCTGGAGGTTGTGGCCAGCGCCTGTAGTCCCAGCCACTGGAAGGCTGAGGTAAGAGAATCACTTGAACCCAACCAGGAGTTTGAGGTTGCTGTGAACTGTGACTCCAGAGCACTCTACTGAGGGCAACAAAGTGAAACTCTGTCTCATAAATAAATAAATAAATAAATAAATAAATAAATAAATAAGAAAGAAACTTTTCAACCAAGTGACTATTTGCAGAGATGTAAGTAGGACTCTTAGAACTAACAAGAATCTTGATATACACAGGAACTAGTAGCAACTGGCAGCCCAGCCCCACTCCGGTGGTGGACGGCACAGGGGGAGATGGATGAAGAGCTGGAGCCTCGGAAAAGAGGCCTCAGAGAGGAAAGTATTTCTAAAGAGAGTCAGCAGCTTCCACAACTGGACAAATACAGCATTCTGAGAAACCATCAGTTCACCCCCCACTCTCTCGATCAGGTTGTCCTCACGTGCAGCGGCATTCATCAAACCCAAACGGAAGCTGGGGCAAGCCAGCAAGAGTGGAAGTCTAGAGAGAGGAAATAACACAGCACAACGGCCAGTGTCCGGGCACTACAGAGAGGGCGAAATGGATCCAGAGGGAAAACGGACGATAACCAGCTAGTTAAATGCACTTATTTATTTAGAGGTAAACAATTCTTAACTGGGGACTGTAAAAATCAATGATTAGGAAGTGAGCTTCAACTGTGGGTTGGGGGAGCGCGCAGAAAATCGGAGCTAATCAGAAAATCTGACTCTGTCCTTCCCACGTGTCTTTCCCATCGCAGCATCGCGCGGGCGAGTGCTATGCGTTGCGCGCCACCAGCCATCTCCGTCCCACTCAGGGGCGAAGCGCAGGGCTGGCGAGTCTCCTTGCGCGGGTCATCAAGGGCAGCCGGACGCCCGGACCCATCCCGGCTCAATGAGCAAGAGGAGGCGAGCCCGGGCCACGCGTCCCGCTTCGCCCGAGCTCTGGTGCCGGCGGGGTCCGCCCGGTCCGCCCGGTCCTGCACGGCGCGCGGGGGTCGCGGCAACCATCAGAACGCCCAGGCTGCCAGGCGAACCAGGCTTTCCACGTGGGCAGAGGCGACGCTGTTCAGGTGGCAAAGATCCAAGGCGGAGCCTTCCTCCCCTCCGGGCCTACCCGCCGCCCCTCCCCTCCCCCGACCCAGAAAAGGGACACTCACACAAAAAAACTTTTGCCACACTATTAATATATTCGCGTTTCCTCCCACTTTCCCAATGGGCTACCAGCTGCAGAACTCCTGAATAGAAAGCTTAATTGTGCTTTGTCATGCAGAATACCTCGATTTTCTATAGAAGGTTACAAAGGGCTATTTGAAGTATTTCTTTCTCGCCTAATAGTGAACCATTTGCATAGGGCACCTCTGCGCCTGCCAGACCCAGGTAGCAGCTCCGAAGCTCCGGGGCCCCCCACCCCCGTAATAAAACTACCCCGCCTCGAGCCCAGCGCTTGGATTTTTCTCTGCATTCCCTCAGGCCAGCACGGGCAGCTGATTTGGAAGAGGCGCAGCCTGAAGGCTGCAGACCGCAGTGCCCAGCCCCTCCCGCTGACCTCTCGGCGGCCTCAGGAGAGCCAGGCCCCTCCACTGGACCTCGGCCTCTTGCAGGCTGAATCTCTGGAGCCCAAGAGGGGTTTTCTATCTACTACCTGTAGATACAGCGACTAGCCGCTTACCCACCTGGGGCCCTCCACCTGCCTCCCTCCCACGGAAGGCCCAAGTGAGATGCTGAAAGAAATGGGAGCTGGTTGCGTTTGGATTCCACACTGTTCGTTTTTTTCTGGTTGATTGACAGGGCTGCCTTCAAAATATCTTTTCTTGTTGCTTGTTTTGACAGTTCAAATCCAGGTCTATGTGACATATAAAGCTAATACAATTCTAATTTCATTGTTAGTCTTATTTCATTGCAGTATAGGTTTTTACCCTCACACCTGCGTGGCAGGGTGTAATTCCATTAATAAAAAAACCAACATATTCTTTGCATGTCTTTTCCCTGATGATATATTGTGAACAGAGTGAGTTGAAAAAGAGCCAGTTATTCCCACCGTGAATGAGACTGCATGGGGCGGGAGCTTCACCTGCCCCTCAGTCAATTAGGAATGTATCGAAAAGTCCAGCAGAAAACGAGTTAAATTAACCGTTCGCTAATTTCCTTGTGTCCCTCCTACATAATCCCCCCTTTTCAGCTTGCCCCAGAAATTACCACATGTTGCAAGGTTCAAATAGTGCCTAATGAAACAGCGACTAAACGCTTCTCCCTCCTGCGCCACCGACCAGGGAGCCCTTTCGCTGGCCTTCAAAGCCTGCGCGGGCTATGGTCCCGGTTTCCGTATCCTTGATGAAAAAGAAAACAATTCCTTTGACAGGAAAAAAAGAAAAAGAAAAAAATTAAGCTGTCAATAACTCCACCCAACGCTGCAACTACCTGACTGCCACACACTTGCTGCCACTAACTAAGCGCTGGGACCGAATGGGAGCACCCCACCCTCTTCTGAGAGAGGTGGGGTCCTGGAGTTACGGCTGAGCCAGAGCCAAAGGAGCTGGGGCTGGGAGCTCCGTCTGGGAAATAAAGGGGGGGGAGAGACCACCCCTGTGAAAACAGACGGAGACCGATGGACAACACCCCGCGAAGGCCCAGCCACCTTCCCTCAGGTTAAAACCACGTGGTGTCTGCCTTAGGTAACTCATCCGCCCCGTGGTGAAGGCGTTTGGAAGTCTTGAGATGCAAGACCCTAATAATTAATTGTGGTCATTAACTAATTAAGGAGGAAAGCGGGGAGATGGTTTGCTATCTAAATTAGGCTTTATGAAGATGGTCTTCAAAAGCGTGCCCTCCCGCTCCTTCCTCTTCCGTCTCTTCCATGGTCTCAAAATTTCCGTTGTAATCACGCGCGGTCGGGGCGAGCAGAGCTGCGCCCAGCTCCGGCCCAGCGCAGCGAGCAGGCGGAGCTGGCCTGGTCTCCCTTGCCGGCTGCCGCCCACAGGCTGCTCTTTCCCATCGGGAGCAACTCCCACCTGCCTTTTTTTTTCTTTGCACCTGCTGTGGGTGGTTTCTCCCTGAACTTCAGAAATCAAGTAGTTGCCTGGAATTAGTCTCGCTACAGTGCTCACGAGCTAAATATCGCTACATTATTTCTGTTCCCCTCCCCCCCTTCCCTCTCCTCCCTCTCGCTAGAGACTCGAGTTCCCTATTTGAAATGGTGTAGCTAATACAAAGTCATCAAAGCACTATGGTTCTTGTCTTAAAGTGACAGCCTGCTTTATGGGGCTGTTTGAAATACTCCCCTTGCTTTTCAATGTCTCTCTATCCATCTTTGTCTGCTCTTCAGAAAAGGGGACAATATAAAGCCCAGCCTGGCGAGCTCCCCACGCTCAGGCCTGGGCAGTGCCAACCTCCGCCTTTAAGCAGATTGAAATTGTCATTGCTTCATTAATCTGAAACTAGTTACTTTCTTAAGCACACAGCACACACTTCCGATCTGTTGGGATTCACTCAGAGGAGCCCCTGGGGCTTTCTTGGGTTTGGGATTTGGAATGCTGGACAAAGGTACAACAGGGTTCAGGAAAACATAGTGCTCAGCTTGGAAAAAAGCAATGCCCAGCGCAGGGGGCAGCATTGACATCAGGGTATTAAGAGAGCACTAAATACTATTTTCAGAGACAATTGGATGCTTGAATTTTGGATAATGCACTTGAGAATAAGAAGTCTGCTATGGCAGCAGGCAAGGATGTCTGTCTCCTCGTGAACTGTCATTAGGGACTGTGAGGTCTCTGACAGCCTTCGAATTTTCTTTTTCTAAGCAGAAGAAAACTTGGATCCAAATTTCTTTGAAAGCTGGAGTTTTGCTGTTTTTTAGTTTTCAGTTTTTGATTTTTTTATCTGAGCTCTGATTCAGTTCTGTTCCTAAGAAATCTCTTCGAGTTTTTGTTCTTTGGCCCCTTCCTAGTTGCAGACAATTCCATAGGAGCCTAGGCTCCTATGGAATTTCTCATCTTCTGTGCAACAAGCTGCCTTTTTTTTACACTTCCACCCTTAACAAAAGACAATACAAAAGATTCTTCTACCTTTAATATGCCTAGGTGGCTTAGAATAGCAAGCTTTTGGATTCCATTCTATCTAATTTAGGGAAGTGATGTGGGCATTTTTTTTTTAAAAGAGCTCAATTTTCAGTAATGTGAGCTGAAAGATTTATAAAATAGATTTATATTAAGTTATGTTAATAGAAGCCTAGTAAATGCACTGTTTGATTGCATAGGGAAAAAATGTTCCCTTTTAAAAGGTCTGTCACCTTAACAGGTACATTCAAAGATTCCCTGTGAGTAATGAAAGTGGGAACATTTGCTTTGAAGCCCTGAGCTGCATTCATCCTCTAGAACAGCTTTAGGCTGTGTTTGGAGAAGATGGGAGGAGCTCCTTTGAAAGGAGTGATTGCTCCTTTAAACTCGATTTCCTCTAGCAAATAGGTTCTATTGGAAGTGTCATTCTCCTTGGCTCTCTCAAACCCTGAAGGCTAGGCTTGAGATCCTGCCCCAGGGCTCTCCTTAGTCCCCCCCCCTCCTCCCCCATCAGCTAGATTCTCCTCCTCTCTCAAGCCAACTCTGAGCACCTCTCTCAAAAAATCTGTCCAGGAGTGTGGTGAAAAGTGAGAGGAACCTGTAGAAAAGGTATAAGTGGGGAGGAAAAAAATGGTGAAAGTTACTCTTGTCTTTCTACCTTTGAGCTGACTCTTCTTTTCCTACCTATGAACTCTCTGACCATTATGATTACGAATGGTCAGTCTCTCTCTCTCTCTTTCTCTCTCTCTCACACACACAAACACACACACGATGCATGCACTACACACATGAACACACACGGACCCTGTTGGCCCTCTGTGACCACTTTTAGTTAAAAATAATTACCTTTCCACCAGTTGTCTGACCATAGTCAGACTAGGCCGAGTAAACTGCATTTCTAATCCTGATCATTTCTCATTAGACAGAATGAGGTGGGAGTGAGGAGAGGGAGGTGGAGGCTGGAAATCAAAGACTCCACATCACCAAGGTTGGCGTGGGGGATGCACTGTGATGACCTCTTCAAACTACTTTCAAATAAAGACCCCAGAGAGCAGGAGGTCAACTGGCACCAACCTGTCCATGGGCCCACTGACACCCTAAGGACAGGCTACTGTGTTCCTTTTGCCTTTGGCACTGTTTACAATGGTGAAGTCTTGTCTGGTGCCTTGATCTGTGTCAGACCCTTGGCTTTGGATGTTTGTTGGTTGCTGCGTGGGAGGGTGTGGAGGAAAGATCTCTGCTCCTCTCTGCTATGAAAGTCTGGGCTGTCCCAGGGCATAGGGGTGAGCGGTCATCCTTTCCACTCTGCATCCCACCCCCAGCTCCTTTCCAGTTTAAAGCTACCATGGGACTTGTTCTGGAAACATTGGATTCAACCACAACTGACCCCTGCTGTGCATCTATTTCCTCATAGTGGAACAAGTGTCTAGTTTCTAATTTTTATTTTCATCCCCCCCCCTTTCCATTCTGTGTGTACAGGCCTCTAAGAGGTAAGGTGTTGGGAGAACAGAATTCTGTTTCTGTTTTTCAAGTGGGGACATTGAAAACTGCTGTTCAGTGCTTCTCAGGTACAGAAATAGTCAAGGGTGACCTCATGCATATTAAACTTTCCTCTTGTAAAAATCTAGGGACGTTCCCTTAGTGGGTTTGATCTCAAGATTATTTAGCAGAGTATTTAGCGTGTGTGAGTGTTGGCTGAGGTATTCTTAATCTAAAGTGAAACTGGAGGCCTTTAAAATCAGATTCCAGATTCCCAAAGACTTATTCTGATTTGAATAAGTCTCCCTTAAAAAAGTAACAAAAAGTCCACTGGGTTGCACTGTGTTGGAAGGAGGGAACCCTGGGGAATCTCTCTTTTTACGGAAGGGTCCCAACGTTTAATTAGGTATCTTTGCCGGAGCCTGTTTGCCTCTGAAGAGAAATGCATTGCTTATACTTCCTTCCCCAGGGAATTTCCGGGAAGATCAGAGCCAGAGGGGCTGAGGCCATCCATGCGGACCAAAGCCAGCTAAGGAGGGCTGGCACCGCGTCCCTCCGCGCTCCGCAGCACCAGGTGTAGTGAGTGCGTGGCTCCACGCT
Organism: Loris lydekkerianus; assembly: GCA_963574355.1. Taxonomy (NCBI): domain Eukaryota; kingdom Metazoa; phylum Chordata; class Mammalia; order Primates; family Lorisidae; genus Loris; species Loris lydekkerianus. Next base: position 21,757 of record CAUYPK010057577.1, on the reverse strand, counting down.
CCGGACACAGGGCCTGGGGCGAGGGACCCGGGCAAGGCTGGGAGGCTGGAGTCCAGACTGGTCTTGGACTTGAGCGAGGGCCGCCCCCCACCGCCGGCGGCGGAGGGGCTGGTGTAAATGGGAGGGGGACATCCAGATGAAGCTTCGCTTTGGACACGAGCACAGAGAGCCCCAGCAGGGGTCCTTTGTCCTTATTTCTTGCGAAGGAATCATTCTCCCTACTCTCCTGTTCTCTGCGCCTGCAAACTCCTTTGCTCCCACTCTGTTCCCGCGCAGGGAGAAGTTTGTTTCTTGGGTAAACGGAAGCAGGATCATCTAGAGAGGCTGTGAGCCTGTGCCTCTTTCCTTTTGCTGCAGTCAGGGCTAGGGGCCCGGGGTTGTGCGGAGGAGAGGGGAGGACAGGGATCCAGAGGCGTGAGCCGGCTGCCCTGGACCTCTGCGTACCACCAAGCTCAGCTAAGTCGGCAAAGCGACAGCAGATCCTCATTCAGCAAGACGCAGAGCGGGCCCTCCTCCCTGCCGTCCCTGCGGGGCAAGTTGGCGGCCTCCGGGGTCTGAAAGAGGGATTTTCCTTCTCTTGAGCCTACCTGCTCGTGTGTCTCGTGTGTGTGTGTGTGTGTGTGTGTGTGTGTGTGTGTGTGTGTTGGGGGCAGAAGAACGGGTGGAGAGGAGATACTGCGGTCACAGCCTGCCCTACCCTTTTGAGCCACAGACGCCACCCAGACCTAAAGAAGTTTTGTGTATCTGTGTTGGAAATTGCTTTTTGTGACTTATATCTAATGGGTGGCGTCTTTACAGAAAATAATCAGGAATCACAGCCTTTGGTGTTCCTGGGCCTCCACTTGCAGGGAGCTAGGCCTCCTGGTTCAGGGACTCCAGCTTCCTTTCTCTCCCGTGGATGACACATGCCCAGGCTGCGCTGATTGCCCTGCGAGGCTGAAAGTCTTCTCTGGACCAACCTTGCAGGGATTGACTCTGCTAGGCAATGGGAAAGGAGGAAGCCCATCCAATTCTCTGGATTAAGAAGTGGACATGAAAGATAACCCCAGCCAAATTAGGTTTAATTTAGGGAGACCAGGAGAAAATCAAAACAAAACAGCCCAGGGTCTAAAGACACCTCTGGGCTATTTTGAAAAATGAGAGTGTAAAGCTTTGGATAGAATCCTTTCCTGCTCTGGCCTTTATCTTCTTGGCATGAAGTAGCCCAGCTAATTTCCAAGCAACCAGTAACATTTCTAGTCGCTGGCAGTGAAATTTGAAAGTTTCCATGTATTTTATTCTGACCTTTTTGATGGATTGTTGTCCTTCATAAAACTATTCTCAGATGCAAATTCCTTAACAAGTTTTAGAAATGAGAGAGAAGAGGGGGAAAAGGGGAACTGTCACATTAAATAAATAATAGGTAAAGGATTTTCGCCCTTCCTTGCTAAATACAAGTTTTACCTGTCATTGTCAGAGTCCCTCTGAATGGAGTGATTGGTCCTGTTGACAGTGAAGAAGTACCTATTTTGAGGATAGGTGGCATTATGACTAAAGGTGTCTCCTTGGCAGTTTTTGCTACATGGAAAACCTACAGAGCTGCAAACTCCCTCAGCCAGAAGATTCCCATTACCAAGTTCCAGTCAACATTTTCCTCTGTCTTCAGCTTTTTTTTCTGTCAATGACGTTCCCTGAACAAGCAGGTGGAGGGGAAGAGATGATGAGCAGAGCAAAATCACAAATTTAAAACCTCTATTTTGTTTCATTTATTTAAATAAATATAAATATAAATTTTATATAAAACAATCCACATACAAAGGGACTTCCAGCGACTTGGATCTTAAACTCTCCCCAGGCAAAATTTCAGAAAGCAGGACCTTACTGGATTTAATTTTCTAAATTACTTGCAATGTCAATATTCTCATTTTAAAACAAGAATCACATATAATAATCAAGAAACCCTGTGTTATTCTCAGGTTCTGAAAGAGTATAGGGATGGGGAAATAACATGCGCCTTCAAAAACCCCCAGACAGTGTGAAACCAACCCTGTTTTCCTCAGCTATGTGATGAAACCAAGTTGAATTCTAGGTAATTTACATTGTCTAAAAACAATCTATAAACTTCTATAAACTTCGATTGATGCTCCACATAAACAGGTCAAGAAGGAGACCCCGAGGGTCAGGCCATCTTGTACATTCCAGGGCTTCATTTGTTTCTCCTTCAGACGGGATCACCGAATCTGCAAGGATGTGGGCCCCTGAGTTGTCCCCTCCGCCCCGGGTTGGCCTTGCTTGGGGCTGCCATGAGCCGGTGTTGTGAGGGGGAGGGGTGGGGGAGGGGGCCCTTCCTCATAAGGGGGAAATCTCCTTGTCATCGTTGGCCGAGGCTGGGGACAAGGAGTCCTCGTCCTCCGAGCGCGCGTAGTGCGCCTGGCTGCCAACACACTTGCAGCCCCCGTGACTGTTCCTCTGCGTGCCCTTCCCCTCCTTCTTGTGCTTCACCCGGCGGTTCTGAAACCAGATTTTCACCTGCTTCTCTGACAGGTTCAGGTAAGTGGCGATTTCAATCCTCCGGAGTCGAGACAGGTACATATTGGAAGAGAATTCTCGCTCCAGCTCCAGGAGCTGCGTGCTGGTGAACGCGGTCCTCATCCTCTTGCCATTGGGCACCTGGCTGGTGTCGGAGCCTCCTGTGGACCGGTTAAGAGAGGACAGAGAGGTAAGGCTCAGGAGAGCCTCCACCACCGCCACGTGCCATCTCTTGGAAGGGACACCTCTCAAGGACCCCCAGCGGAAGGCCACCTGTATCCTTCCCTGTTTCTTGGCACGACGTTGGGTAACGGGGAGGAAAGAGGAGCTCAGAGCAGATGAAAGCCTTTGATGAGTGGGACGTTAAGTTAAAGGATTAAAGATGGGTGGGGACTTGCACTTAGGATCCTCTCTCTTAGAGCTTACTGGAGAGGCGCACAGGCTCAGCTAAAAACATCACAATGCTTTACTGGCCCGGATAGGGATGCTGTGTTGACGTTCAAACACACCATCCACACCTCAAGCGGTTAACCTCCAGTTTCTCAACTGTCACATTCGAGGTCCCCCAAACCCCGATAATACGCAATCCCGAGGACCTGGCACCAGGCTGCGTGGTAAGCTAACTTCCACCGGCGTGGAACTTCTGGGGACGACTCCGCTACTGCACTAATAGCCCCACCTCCTCCCACCCGCCCCCGGGCTCCCACTTCCTCCTCTGAAAGCGCAAAGTTTGCTCCTAGGAGCGCGAAAGGCGCAGCGCACAGGTACCCCCACACCCCGCCCTACCCATGGTGAGGCAGTGGAATCTCCGCGGGTCCGCCACGTTGTAGGTGGTGGCAGCGCAGACAGGTGCGTGGTGCTGCGGGTGCCCCAAGGCCGCAGCGGCCGCAGCCGCAGCCGCCGCTGCTGCAGCTGCAGCGGCTGAGCCGGGCTGTTGGGGTTGGTGGTGGTGATGGTGGTGCTGCGGCGGATGATGGTGATGGTGCGCGTGGCTCACCCGCTGGCAAAACTGCGCGTCCCCCGGACCCGAAGAGAACTGGCTCTTGAGCAAAGGCAGGGCCCCGGCGCTCCCAGTCGCCCCGCTACCACCGGCCCCGGTACCCCCGGCCCCTGCGCCCCCACCGCCGGCGCCCACGGGCCCCCGAGAGGAGTGCAGGTGCGAAGTGACGCAGAGAGGGCACACGCAGAACGCGCCGCTCTTGCGGGACGGACAGCCTGGCCCGGACACGGACATCACCAATGGGGACGGCATGCCCAGCGGGATGAAGAAATCCGGCCCCGGGTGCGGCTCAGGCAGCGAGGGCGCAGGCCGTGCAGAGTCCTTGATGATGAGCGAGTCGACATAGAAGGATCGCGACATGTCGAGAGGGGCGGACAGCTAGAGGGCCCTGCCGGCCGCGCGACCCCTCCGCTCTGGTGTTCTGGGCTCTGCCTCGGGAGCTGCGTGGATGCGGGCGGTCAAACCTTTGGGGACGCAAAGGTGTAGGAGTCTGGGCCAGAAACAAAGGGGTCCCAAGAGAGGGCTGGTCCTCACGTCCCCCGCCCGGCGCCCCGGCTCCCGGATTTTATAGCCCCCACCCTGGCACGTGATGCTGCGGAGTACCGCTCGGCTCCGGCTGCTCGGCAGCTCCCCACCCTCGGGATAGGCTGCCGGAGTCACAACAGAAGCGCGAGGAGGGGCGGGAGCGCAGCAGGAAAGAACGCGGGGGAGGGGGTTGGGGGAGACTTTGCAAAGTGTAGGTTTTGTTAATTTCCCGGGGAGGCCGGCCTCCTCCCCCTTTCTCCACGCTTTCCGGAGGAATCACAGCGCTGCATCCTTCATTGCCATCCTGGGCCCCAGCCCAACTCTTCCCTGCGCCCCGCAGCAGAGCGCACCAGGTGGGGACTTGGAAACCTTTTTCAATTGGAATGCCTAGTGCTCCCAGCAACTCCAGGATAACAGTGGTTGTCGTGCGGTGAAGTGTGAGGCCTGCAATTTGGAGCCATAATGTGCAGGAGGCAGTCTGGCCCCGGTCCAGTCCCTGAGTGTGGTGGCAGTCACAGTCACACCTATTCCTGTCCCCCAGCTTTTGGACTTGTCCAGGGTCATTCAAATGTTTAGATCACTGAGGATCCAGGAAGGCCTCCCAGCTAAGAAGCTATCAACCTATTCATTCTAATGCTTGAGAAGGTCTGAAGTGCCTTTGTACTTAGGAGGGTCACCAGAAGGACCGCTCAGGCCAGTGACCCTTCCACATGCCCCTTTCAACCAAGAGATATTGAAGAGTCACCCTTTGCTTTCTATGAGTAGTTAAGTTACAGCACTCATTTCCAGGCCAACTCTACAAACCCCATCCCAAGGATTTTGGAGAGAGGACTCCAAACCCCAGCTCTCCAGTAGGCATCTGGGGGTGTGAGAGTGGGGGGGCGGGGGCGTTTGCAGGAGACCTTTCCTTCGATCTGGTAGCCTCCTACAGCTCTCGGTTTTACTGATCTTGGGCAGCTGTCTAGACAACCTGGATGAACTCTTTCCTCTGCATCCCAGAAACCTAAAAAGGATGAAGGGGACTGAGTGACCTGAGTTTGGAGGAGTGGCTTGGTAAAGAAAATCTCTCTGTGTGGTGCAGTCCATGGAAGACTTGTGTGTCCCTAGCTATGTGAACCAGGACAGCTGCCAAGGTTTGGGGCTAGTGATCCTGGGGAAGGCAGCAGAGGTGAAAGTTTTCTCTCTTCCTCTCCCTCTGCAGAAAGTGGGATGGAGAAGGTGGCTAGGCACCATCTACAAGTCACAAGTGGGATCCTTTCCCTAGAACTGCTAACTTTAGCCCTGAGTTCTTGATGGTGGTGCTAAGAAACTTCTTTCTACGTGAGAGAACGAAGCGCCCCAATCCAGGGCAGCACTAGCTGGAAGACTGGCCCTGCTTCTCTGTCTTCTTTCTCTCTCTTCCCCTCCCTATCTCTGTGACTGTCTCTCCTGCCTGCTAGAGGAGTGTAATTGGGTTGTAGGGATGCCCAGCTCTGGGGAGTCCAGGATTTATGGATGGCAATTAAAGTTTTATGAATTGCAGCTGAGGCTGGTTATTGAGCTATTTGAATGTGATTAGAATTCAATTAGAAAGCGGTTAGTGGACGGTGGGTCTCCAGAGTGTAAACAGACAGCTATTCCAGAAATGTGCTAATCCAACATCTTGTGACAACAATTAAGGAGTCTCAGGGCTTAACATGGTGCAGCTCAGCTGTAACTACTTTTGTACCACAAGGTTTCCTGATGAAGCCTTTGCAGATACTCAGGCTCACCCCAGCCTGCCCTTGCTCATGACAGGAGAATCCAGGCAGTCCCTGAAATCATTCCAGCCCCAGAAAGAAGAGCTAGAGCTCAATAACTGAGAGAAGCTTAATGGCCGGGTGTTTTTTACAGTCCTGAATTATCCTAATAGGTGACTCAATTTTCCTCATTCATTTTGGGCAAACGTATATCTATATCTCCTCTCTGAGAGTAATTGCTTTCTCTTTTTTCCTCCTGAGTTAGGTAGGTTATTCACAGTCTGTTTTGTGCTGACAGTTTGAGTCTCAGTGTTCCCAGTGGCTTTGGGGTGTGCTCCCAGGAAGAATCCCTATGCTCATGTGCTAGAAATCACACACATGCACAGACTTTTATTTTAGAGAATCTTAATTATATAGTATTCTTGAGCATCTCATTCAGTTTGTGTCTCCATCCAGTGCCCAGGAATCTTAAGAAAGATGAGGATTCCACAGAGTTGCTAAGCCAGGGTTAGGCTGACAGCAGGACTAGGTCTGTGAAACTTGTCTTTTGAGTACTTGGTTAATTGAGAGAAAACACCAAGTATGAGAAAGTTCCGTTTCTTCTCTCTTTTCTCTAGTTCTGTTCCGATCTTTGTGTCTTTCTGCCTCTCCCGCCTCTGTTCTTGGATTCAGCCCTCATCTTCTGACTCTGGTCCTCCCTGCCTACCCACTACCCCCAAAGGAAACCCACTCTTCTTGGCCCTGTCCAGCCCCACTGTTCCCCAAAGCAGCAGTGCCCCAAACGTGCTTGGAGCTCAGACCCTGAGCTCAGCTTTCTCCAGTGAGATGGCGTGTGCCCACCATGCCCGCACCACCGCACAATTTTATTTCTCAGTGATTCTGTCTGATAAAATTTCATCGTCCATTAAGTAATCTCCAAAATGAGAGCTCTTATGAGCCTATAATGAGCTCTAATTGCCACGACTCAGGGAGCCACGTGGAAGGATTTATTCGGTATTAAGCAGTTGGGTACAGAGTACAGGCTGTTACCTAAGCCCTTACTTTCATAATTCAAGGAGAAAATTAGTTCTTTTAAGGGAAGGGGGAAATCCTTTGATTCCCTCTTGCTTGGGATGATAGAGGATGGTTTTGTCTTCCTTAAAAGCAAGACAGTGTCACAAATGTGAAGGTAACAAAATTATTCTCCCCACCTCCTCCTGGCCAGGGCACCCCACCCTTACACTCAACATTGGAAAAGATCAAAAGAGTCCTGAAAAGAACAGCAGTGGCAGGGCCTCGGCACCTCTGCACCTCCACCTGGAGCCTGGGGGAGACGTTACCCCCAGCTCAGCCTGGAGATTTGAATGCTCAGTGCTAGCTTTCAAAGGGTCTTCCATCACTCCTTCTTCCCTCTGTGACGGCAGCTGACCTGAACCCCACATTTTTGACTCACTTCTTTTTCTTCCTGTTCTTTTCATGGGCAAAGTCAGAGACAGTTGAAGGGCGGGAGACTTGGCATTGCTTATTCAACAAGCCCCAGAGTTCTGACCCATTGATGTGCTTAGTCTTTTTTTTTTTTTTTTTCAGCCTGTAACTCCTACTTTGCCTCTCCCTCTACATCCCCCAAGTGCCCCCCTCTTTCATCCCCAGTCCTTTTTTCTCTCATTTTCAGCATTTACCCACATGGTTCTCCAGCTCCAAATGGAGGCCGCAAGCAGGGCGGGACAGCCCAGGAGTTGGCGGGGCTGCCTCGGATTTATTTGCTCCTCTTACATTGATTTCATATTAGTTTCCAAAGCGATGAATGATCTCAAAGCTGGGTTTTGTTAGCTGAACACAAACAGGAGACAGGACTTACTTGCCCCCAGCTCCCTTTAATGAGGTCATTATCAAAGCGTGAACAAGTCTATGAATGTTTTATTGAAAGCGCATCGTTAACTTGTATCCATCCTTTTCTCCAAGTGGCATTGTGATATTGCTGTCTGTGGCACATCTTACCCAATATAGCTTGAGATTTCCCCATTCTCTGTAACCAGGCAACCCTTTCTGAATACCCAAAAATTGAAAAGAACCGCTTAGTCTTCAAGAAAGTCCTCAATAATAGTGGAAAAGAACAAAGATCCAGGAGACAACAAAATGCCACAGGGGTGACTTTTCATGAGCAATTATCTCTCATTAATCAGAAGAACAGCTGCAATATTAATTTTCTCTCTTTCTTCCTCTCTTTTCACAGTCCCCAACATTTGAATAATCATAAATTTTGATTTTATGAAAGAGTCACATTTTCAGGGGCTGGAAGAAAGCAGCTACCTAGGTGAAGACAAGAAGAAAACGTTCTCATTTTATTTTTTTGTTTGGGTAAAGCTGCCAACAAAGCAAAATGAAAAAAATAAAAACAAAGAAATGCCAGAGAAAATCCCCCCCCCACTTTCTTCTAGATAGCTGCTGAGAATCAGGACTCTCATCTCCCCCAGGCCTACCTCACAACTACCTCTCCCTTCTTGCCTCCCCCATCCAGGCCCATTCTCCAGTTCTGCTCTGAGAAGGCGGAGGGAAATGTCCCCGTTGTCTGGCGTGGGAGTTTCAGCCTGGTTTCTGCCCGTTTAACTTGCAAACGTGAAGCCAAGCGTTGTCGATCTGACCAAAGAGACACTCTTTGGGCGTAACTCTCATTGTGGCCATCAAAAGCCAGCCAGCCTTGGATGAACTGAGACGTGCATTCAGCAGAAATGGTGTGCCGGCCCACTCTCCTTTCAGGCTCTGGAGAGGCGATTGTTCACAGGATGTGTAGCCAGAGTGGAAAAAAAAAAAAGTGGGTGCCGAGATAAGGCTATAACCTGCAAACCAGCTTGGGGAAGTTAAAAGAATCTCATTAAAGCCGGCTGCAATTAGCAAATACACAGTCAGAGAACTCAAGCTTCTCTTGAAAAGCTGTGGGTTGAGATGAAAGAGGGCAATGGGCAGTTAGTCCCCATATTCCTATGCTGGCTGAGTGATGAGGAGTTTGAGAGCCAGGCTGCACTGTCAGCTGCCCCAGTAGTGTTACTTTTAATGCAAGATCCACTGAGGCCCTTTCAGAGAGATGGCAGGCTGCGGGTCCTGTGCTCGTGCACCACCAAAAATGATCTTGTTTCTCCCTGGTGTTTATTCAGAGTGGAGGGGCCTTTTGAGAAACCTGAATTCGCCTTTGTGCTCACCGCAGTTGTAAGAGTTCAGTTCAGCCTGCTGAGAAGGGGGGTGGTGACTCCGAGAAAGAAGTGAGGGGTCTGGCTCAGCCCTATTTCCAAGCCCCCAGAAAGGGATTTTGATGGCACTGAATGTTTGCTTGCCACATAGCCCTGTACTCCCCACTTATTTGCCCTCTCCCCCCATGCTTAAGACTAACAAGGCATTCCTCTCCCACCCTCGGCGCTCTCCTCTGCCATCAAAATTAAATTTATTGAGTGCCTACTCAGTGCCCAGTGTGTGCTAGACGCTGCGGGGAGCCCGCCTGAAAAGGCTTAGACAGTATCCAATAGAATATTGTTTCATTTCAGTAACAATGGCCTGAGGTGGGGAACAATTATCCGGATAATTGAAGCAAATGCTCCACCTGTCTCCCCCTCTCTCCAATGCTCAGGGGCACTCACTATTTTTTACTATCCTATCCTGAGGTGGTGGGTTTTGTATGGGGAGAGGGAGGTAGGAGTGTAAGGTGAGGGCTGAATTACTCACATACATACCAAGTCCCCACTCTGTTGTCCCAAATTTGCTGAATGCTTTCAGCCCAAAGAGCTGCTCAGTTATGGGAGTCAAGACTGTTGTTTTTACTAATGTTACCCAAATGAGAGTGATGTTTAACACTTCATTCATTCTGGTTTACAAAAATCACCTGGAGAGCTTTATAAAAATATCGATGCCCTAGGCAGGCATCCTCAAACTTTTTAAACAGGGGGGGCCAATTCACTATCCCTCAGATGGCTGGAGGGCCAGACTATAGTTTAAAAAACAAACAAACAAACAAACAATTGCCTATGCACACTGCACATATCTTGTTTTGAAGTAAAAAAACAAAATGGGAACAAATACAGTTACACCTCCTTATGTGGCCCGCGGGCTGCAGTTTGAGGACCCCTGCCTAGAGATTTTGATTTAATAATGTGAGATGCCAGATCAGAATTAAAAAAAAAGAAATCCAAACTCTTCATTTAGTTCTGATGCCAATTCAAGAGTAATGACTGGTAAGTCCTACCCCTTACACTCTCTTATACTGGAACCTGAGGAGAGTAAATTAACTTCTTAGCGTCTGTTTCCATCACTGGTAGTTGGAAAGTGTGTTTTGAGTGCCTACTGTACACCAGGTTCCATGCCAGATAATCTCATAGCACAAGATCCACTCACAGGGAATTTCCTATAAGTTAAGTGTGTCAACAAATCATCTCTCAGCCAGTGAGTTACAAAGGTCGTGTGAATATGAAAGAAAATCCTAAGGGATTCTGGAGGAGGAAAAACCCGAAGATGGAAGTGACATTTGAACAGAGACCTGTTGGATGAACTGGTGTTGGCCTGGGAAAGGGGGATAGGGAATATGTCCCAGTTTCTCTTGGTTAATTGCAAGAAGGGAAAAGAGGCCAAGGGAAGTAGAGAAAGAATTCCAGTTTCTGCACCTGTGAAATAAGGAGAATGCCTCCGTCTTGGCGTCTCTGTGAAGAATTAAAGACTGCCCAGCACAGGGCCTGGTAAGAACTCGTGGAGTCTCTCCTTGGTTTTGCTATTTTCTGGTTATCCGGGACCTGCAGCTGCAGCTGCAGGGGCCCCTGAAGCCTCAGGATGAGGAATCAATCGCTGCCCAATCATCTCTCGCTTCGTGCCTTTTCCAGCCTGAGTTTCTCACTGTAAGGGTCCCCTCAAGCTGGACACCCGCACCCGGAAGGCGCCCAGCGGGAGATTTCTCTAGTTCTTGGTTTCTGGGTGTGATGTTGTTTGCCAACTCCATCCACCTGGTCTACCAGGGCAACCTCCTTGCTCCCATCAAGGGCCCTTGCGTTCCAGCCTTCCTCGCTTTATTTATTTAGGCTTTGCTCTAAATTTCAAAATGTTTTATGGTCTCAGAAACCTTCCAGCTTTGCTGCACACCGACCTGCTTTGCAGAGAAGGAAATAGGGGCCACTCCAGTGTAGGACGGGCCTCACAGTCACCGTTTCCTCAGCTCTCATCCTGTGCCAGATCCTGCACCCAGAACCCTTGCCTCATTTAAATCTGCACAACAGGCTTGGCGCGCATAGCTCAATCAGTAGGGCGCCAGCCACACACACCAAGGCTGGCAGGTTCGATCTGGCTCAGGCCCACCAAACAACAATGACAATTACAACCAAAAAATAGTGGGGTGTTGTGGCCGTAGTCTGTAGTCTCAGCTACTGGGGAGGCTGAGGCAAGAGAATCGCTTAAGCCCAGGACTTTGAGGTTGCTGTGAGCTGCAGGGTGACATAGTGAGACTCTGTCTCAATAAATAAATGAAATAAAAATAAATCCGTAGGACAGCTGTACCAGGTAAAACGTCATTATAGCTGTTTTGCTGAGGAGTACCCTATTTCAACTATTGAAGTTCAAAGGCGAATCAATTCCCACAGCTACATGACAGAACCAGCATTCAGACCCCATCTGATGCAGGGGCCTGGGGTCTTAGGCACTAGGCCATCTTCCTAATAACAAGTAGCATTTATTGAACAGCTACTATATGCCTGGCAATGGGTTAAGATTTTAATGCGTCATTTATTTCTCACATAGACCCATGACTAGGCACTTTTATGGTTTACTTGTTTATCATCCACTCCTTGGTGAGTGTTGTTTTCCTATATGTTAAACGTTCCAAGGACCAGTCTAGGGTGGCCCATAGGACAGAAAAGGCAGAGACTGGAATTGGGATGAGGATAGGAAATGGGATTGTTTTTATTCCCCGAGAACATAGTAAATGCTGAAAAGCATTTGGAGCATGTGAAAGTAGTATCACCATAATCAATACATACGTCTGCTCTTTTATTCAACTGCTAGTTGGGTCCCTTCACCAGTTGATTGCAATTGCACTTGGGCAGAAACTGGGTCTGTTTTGTTTATTCACCAATGTACAACAAACGTCCAACCCGAGCAGGCATGTATTAGGAGTGCAATTTAATATTTGTTGAATGACTCCTCACTCAGTTTTGGGCTAGGGCAAGGAGGCTCCGAGACACTGCAACTTGCCCGAGGCCAAGCTTTACAATAGCAGAGGGAGGGCTCTAACCAAAGTTTCTGACGCTGAGCCCTTTTCACTGAGCCCGCAGTCTCCTGCTGTGTCCTGGGGCCAAAGGGTGCTGAGAGGCCCGGATCTGTCCGAAGTCCGTCGCCTCCTCCGCACGCCTGCTCGAAGGCGAGCGAAGCTGTGAGAGGCCCGGAGAGGTCGCTCCCTGGGTGAGGGTGAACAGCCTCCCGCGCGCTCTAGACCCCACAGCTCGAGAACCGCAACCTACTCACGTCCTCGCATCTCTCTCCCTGGGTCTGGGTCTCCTCTTACTGGATTTTCTCACAGGAAAACCAAGAAAATGGAAGCGATCGCGCTAACTCTGCAGCCTGAAAAGAGGCCCACGTGTAAACAGCCCGAAGTCCCCAACACATGCGAGTCTTCTCCGCACGCAGCGTCCCTCTAGGACCGGTGCGCATGCGCGATCCTAAGGTGCCCTGGCGTGGATCCGGGCGCACGCATGCGTGTGAGTGAGTGCGGAGGACGTGAGAAGCGCTTGTGAAGAATGTGGGAGAATGAATGGGGTTAAGCGTGCACGGGCGTGAGAATAGTGTGTGCGGAGGAGTGAGACAACCAACGTGTGTGTGACATGAATGTACGTGTCCCCAAGTGTATGAAGACGTGAAGAGTGAATTGGGATGAGGATAGGGAATGTGATTTTCTCAGCAGGAGGATGTGCACAGTGAAATGTATGGATTTCAGGTTTTATTAGGTTTTTATTTTATTTTATTTTATTTTTAATTTAATTTTATTTTTTGAGACAGTTTCTGTCGCCCTGGCTAAAGCGTGCTGGCATCATAGTTCACAGAAACCTTAAACTCTTGGGCTCAAGCGATCCTCCTCCTCAGCCTCCAGAGTAGCTGGGACTATAAGTGCCGGCCTTGACACCCCACTAATTTTTCTGTTTTTAGTAGAGACAGGTCTCACTCTTACTCAGGCTGGTCTTGTACTCTCGAGCTCAGGCAATCCATCCGCATTGGCCTGTCATAGTGCTGGAATTACAGGCGTGAGCTAAGTAGCCCGGCCTGAAACGTATGCTTAGGGCATGAGCCGTAAGAAAGACTGGGTGTCCGAGAACCTTTGGGCGGCTAGGGCGCGTAGGTAGAGGGACCGCAGGTGACGGGAGTGCGCGTGTGCGCGTGCGCCGGGCCTGAGCCCCGCCTGGCCCCGCCCCGCACGCGCCTTGGTCTTTTCCTCTGGATGTGGACCTGCTCTACAGGTCCGGGAGTCGGCTGCAGACTGGGGAGGGGCTGCGGCGTCGCTTTGAGGCAGGGCGAAAAGCGCGACGAGGGTGTCTCGCAAGTCTCTGCGGTCCCGTCACGGTCCCCTTAAGTTGAAGCCTGGGCACGCTGAGCGGGAACGTTTCTGGGAGTATCTCCTCGGCAACCCCCCTTGCCACCTTGTCCCCAGTTCAGTTCACTCGCCCTGTGGATCGTCTTTATTTACCTTTTCCCACTGTGCATTTATGGTGGGCCCACGGTGTGCCAGGCACTGCTTAGGGGCTGGGGAAACCAGAAGAACAAGATGGCTGAGGTCCTACTTCTGGAGCTTGCATTGGCTTGCAAAAGGTAACCCTCTTGCAAAATGCTGGTGGTAACAAACACCAATTTTGGCCTCTGCCCTAAAGCAGAGTAGCTTATAAAACAAAAACAATAGAAATAACACAATGCACTGAAATAAATGCACATCCATTTCATCTCCATTCCAACCTCAACACTGTACCATTGAGATTGAGATTGGAATTAGGAGGTTTTGTGTGTGAATTCCACGCATTCTTCCTCGTAAAGGAAGTACGAGAGCTCGTCTCAAGGGGTGGTTGTGAGCATTAAAAGTCGTGCCAACTCTTGACACATGTCTGGGACGTGGTTATCACTCATATACTGGTGATGATGGTGTTCCCTGGGTCTGATGTAACGTGGGAAAGGAGAGGTGCTGCATTTGTAAATTTAAGAGATTATCCATGCATTTAAATTAAATTCATTTGTGCATAATTTATACGGGTTGATTATCCCTTATCTGAAATACTTGGGGCCATATGTGTTTCAGAATTTGGATTTTTTCTGGTTTGTGAATATTTGCATATGTGTAATTAGGAAGGGGACCCAGGTCTAACCACAAAATTCATTTTTGTTTCATATACACTTTATACAGTACATGTAGTCTAAAGGCAACTTTGTGAACTATTTTGAATAATTTTGTTCATGAAACAAAGTTTGTGTTAAACATGCATGTGTCAAATTTCCACTTGTGGCATAAAGTGAACTCAAAAAATTTTGAATTTTGTAGGCTCAACCTGTATTACATTCCTTTCAAGCATCAGGCTGTTAGTATCAGATGCTCAGTCTTCATCCCTCATTAGTGACTTCTTCCACTTCCTAACGAATGTTAGCAATAGAACAATTGTCAAGGAGAAATGAAAAACCATTGGGTAATGCGGTAAGAACCCACAAGAAATGAATATTCTTTCACGTGGCCTTGGGAGCATGTCCAGCCCACCCATGGCTCATTAAAGTGAAAGGGAATACACATATTTTCACAATGACATAAAAGTGTTTGCTATAATTTAACATTGTGAGCAAAACTTCTAATTAAATATGACATACAAAATATGTTTCCTGATAAGGCACATACCTCCCTGAAACAACATACTGTATAGATAATTGTAGGATGTACTTATTTTATTATTTTTTAAAGGAGCTGTCTTATCAAAAATGGCTTTTTATCCCCTTGGAAACAGAGTCTGACTCTGTTGCTCAGGCTAGAGTGCTGCGGCATCAACCCAGCCCAGCTCATAGCAACCTTCAACTCCTGAGTTCAAGTGATTCTCCTGCCTCAGTCTCCTGAGAACCTGGGAGGAACTACAAGCATCTGCCATGAGATCTGACTACTTTTTTTCTTTATTTCATTTTATTTTATTTTATTTTTATTTTTATTTATTTTAAGACAGAGTTTCACTTTGTTGCCCTGGGTGCTGTGCCATCATAGCTTACAGCAACCTCAAACTCCTGGGCTTAAGTGATTCACTTGCTTCAGCCTCCAGAGTAGCTGGGACAACAGGCACCGGTCACAATACCTGGCTATTTTTTTTTTTTTTTTTTTACTGTTATTTGCATTTATTTTATGTTGCATCTATTTCCCTGCCATAAGTTTTTGTTTCTTCAGTTTCTTCTGGGATATCTTTTTCTTCTGTGCTACCTCTTCTTCTGGTTTGGGAACAATCTGTTCCTTTTCAGTAAGGATCATCTCCATGTGGCAGGGAGAGCTCATGTATGGGTTAATGCGACCATGAGCTCTGTAAGTTCAGCGACACATCTGGGTGCTTTGTTCACTTGGATATGCTCAATGACCAGAGAATCTACATCTAAACCCTTAAGTTCAGCATTACTCTCTGCATTTTTAAGCATATGCAGCAAAAATTCAGCACTCTTTTTGGGCCACCGACCCTGTGTCCAGCCTCACTGTTTGGCCTGGGCACACCTACCAACTCCACCATTGTAACGTGGGAATGGTACACATTGTTTCTTTAAGTTGACATCCTTCAGATACTTGGTGGCTTTTCTTATATGCATACCCTTGATGGCCTGGGCAGTTTCACGTGTGTTCTTAAAGTGAACACGAAGATTTGAGCCTCTTGACTTGCATGACTTTGTGGGGTTTTCTGGGTCAAGTGAATAGCGAACCATTTTCACAGATCGCCTCAGGCTGCTTAGGGAAAGAGATGATAGTGTTGATTTTAGAACTGACACTGTCCAGTGGAGGAGTGAAAATTAAGAGACTCTGATCCAGCGGAGAGGTGTGTGGTGGTAGAGGGTTTTTATATCTGGTTTAATGACTATCCCACATTCCATGGCTTGGCCTTTTTTATAGGTTTATTATTTCACGAAAGGTACGCTGAAGATTGCTAACAAACAATTCTCAGCTGTTAAAAATGACTACGAGATGACCTTCAGTAATGAAACGTCTGTCATGCCCTGTGAAGATGATCATCATTTGCCCACAGTTCAGTTTGACTTCACAGGGATTGGTGACCTAGAGAACAAGCCCAAAGACTCCCTTGTAGGTAAGTCCACGTAGGAGAACAGAGTGGCGATGACTAGTTTTCTTTGCATAATATAGGGGAGATGTACAACTTCGGTGCTTGTCATGTTATAATGGGAGCCTTTACCGTCTCCTGCTAACACTTTGCACGTGTTTTAGATATAATCGGGATCTGCAAGAGCTATGAAGATGTCACCAAAATCACAGTGAAGTCTACCAACAGAGAGGTTGCTAAGAGAAATATCTATCTGATGGACACATCAGGGAAGGTGGTGACTGCTACTCTGTGGGGAGAAGATGTGAGTACTCGCTTCACACGGCCAGAGTGTACGGAAGGAGCTCCTTAGCTTGCTTGTCCTGTCCTGTGAGTGATGGGGCGTTGGCCATGCAGTTGGTGAAAGGTGCCATTGAGTGAATGTTTGAAATCCTTTGATTTCTATGAGATTTGCTGTTATTTAGGTTTTACATAGTGAAGCGCTCTTTCTTCTATCTCTAGGAAAGTAGTGATAGGCTAGTTTTGATGTGTCTCCAAGCAGATTCTTGTGTGTGAAGTCTGTCTTATATAAATTTCATGTACATTGATTAATTCATTGTTGACTATTTTCCTTATTTTCTATAAAAATGTTGTTTTCTCCCCTGTCACTGATACTTGTACACGCTTGGTATTTGTTTTACAGGCTGATAAATTTGATGGTTCTAGGCAGCCTGTGATGGCTATCAAAGGAGCCAGAGTTTCTGATTTTGGTGGACGGAGCCTCTCTGTACTGTCTGCAAGCACCATCATTGTGAATCCAGACATCCCAGAGGCCTATAAGCTTCGTGGATGGTAGGTTTTGTGGGGCTAAACAAAGGGTTATTTGAGCCTGGGCTTTGAGAAGAGCTGGTTATAATAAGTATGTGAGCTCTCTGCCACGCAGGAGGATTCAAATAAAGCAGTTCCTGTATTTCTTGGAGGCCTTTTGCCTTCTGAGAGGATGACTTTAAAGCCCTTAACTTGACAAACCTGTAATCCCACGGCAAACCTGCAGTCAGAGGAAGCAATTAGAACATACATGCTCCATGCTGACCTTGGTCTTGCCAAAGGAGGGTATGCCCAGGCTTTGGCAGCTGTGTGCTGACGGCCTCTAAGCTGAAGGCATCTTTCTGTCCTAGGTATACACGGTGGGCTCTGTGGAATGTATGTGGGGGAGGCTGCATGCTTTCTTATTTTGTCAAGTCTGCTGCCAATCATGACTTCTAGCATGTATTCGCTAGACTCTGATAAAATGTGGTGGGAACAATGGGCTTTTTGTTGGGATCGTATTGTTATTTCCAAAGCACTCAAGGGATGAGGAGAGCCTGTTTAAATCTCCTCACTATATCTGGCTTTTTAGGGCATTAAAACTTCACCTTAGAAGGGCACTTCAGACTGAAACACGGTATGCAAGAACTGATGTGGTCTGGGAAAACACTTTAACTAGCCCACACTTACATAATTAGCATAGCTTTCCTCACAGGAGAGGTAGGTCCAGTTCCAACCGTGTCTTAGGATTAAGTGACTAAAGAATTAACTCATACTACATTTCCTCCTTTGTTTTGAGTCTATTGTGGACTGGTAGTGCTAATATTTGAATAGTGTGTATCTATTTATCAATAACTGTTCTGAGGCTGGCATTGCATGGTGAGGCAGGGCCCATTAATAGTGTGACCAGAAATAACTATAGTTTTGGTTTGTTCTTACTGCTTGATTTTTTTTCCGGCTCTGGAGCTCAGCCCCAGGTTAATTGCATACCCCACGTTAAGGTCTTCATATTTTACTTGTCAATAATGTTATCTCAACACAAAAAGACATGGGTGTCCCCAGAATAAAGTAACTTGGCATTGATCAAAGAAGAGTTCGTTGCACATACCCCACCAGGGCAGGGATTAGAGATGTTTTAGATCTTGGCTATAACAATGCAGAATTTCTATTGTAAGAGGGGCCACCTCTCTCCTTGCTCTGTTGACTCCTGATGAGCTATCTTTGGTGGCAAATGTCTTCTCGGAGTTTTTGAAACCATAAACTTGTGTTGCTAGTAGTGGTGAAACAGATTTATGGCGCTTGCTATGCCTCTGAGGGATTAGGCTGCTAACCTGACGGAGTGTGGAGGCAACTGTCTACAGCTTTGGACGTGTCCATTCTAGTAGTAGATGGCCTCTTTTTAAGGAGCCTGTTCTGTGTCTGGTTAGCTTTTACTTATCTACCCTTTGGACAACATTTGGCATGTTTTTAATCTCAGTCTGACTCTTCCTTGCTATGAGTATGTTCTTTGTGATCAAGAAGTATAATCAGGCCGGGCAAAGTGGCTCATGCCTATAATCCTAGCACTCTTGGAGGCCAAGGCAGGTGGATCGCCTGAGCTCAGGAGTTGGAGATCAGCCTGAGCAAGAGCGAGACCCCGTCTCTACTAAAAATAGAAAAATTAGCTGGGCATTGTGGCAGACGCCTGTAGTCCCGGCTACTCAAGAGTCAGGAGGTGAGGCAAGAAGATCACTTGAGCCCAAGAGTTTGAGGTTGCTGTGAGCTATGATGACACAATGGCACTCTACCCAGGGTGACATAGTGAGACTGTCTCAAAATAAAAAAGGAGGGGGAGTATAATCAATATTATTGATAATTTAATACAAGTTACTTTAACTTTAATATTGGCAAAAGTAGAATCTTGCTAAGGAGGTAAATCCACAAGAAAACGGATAAAGCCTTCTGATAGATTACTTTGGGTTATATAAATCATTTGGATTCTGTGTTAGGCTTAAAAGGTCTTTCACTGTAGAAACATTTTTTATAATCTGTTGACTATCCCTTTCTATCCTAACACATTTCAGTGATAAAAATATGGCTGCTGACTGAGAATGAGCATTAGTTACCCCAAGGACTATACCAGAGGTCTACGTTACTACTTTTTTGGTTGTTCACTTTCCAGGTTTCTGTCTTCAGGCCTTGGGCCTCATAGCCACTGTTGATTTATGCAAGGCAGATATAAGAAAAGGTTCTGGGGGTGGCACTTGTGGCTCAGCGGGTAGGGCACTGGCCCCATATACCAAGGGTGGCAAGTTCAAACCCAGCCCCAGCCAGCTAAAGTAGCAGTGACAACTGCAACCAAAAAAAAAAAAAAAATTAGCTGGGTGTTGTGGCAGGCACCTGTAGTCCCAGCTGCTTGGGAGGCTGAGGCAAGAGAATCACTTAAGCCCGAGAGTTGGAGGTTGCTGTGAGCTGTGACGTCAGGGCACTCTTATCGAGGGCAACAAAATAAGACTCTGTCTCAAAAATAAATAAATAAATAAATAAGAAAGAAAAGGTTCTATGTGCTTTGGCACTGATTATCTTGACCACTGGGGGGCATCAAAGCAATTGAGATAAAAAGAAAGGTCATTTAATTTTTCAGTAGACTTTAAGATAGAGCTAGGAAGTTACAGACTTCAGCCCACATGACCATGACCTATCTGAAAGTTGGGTAGGGATGGCTAACCTGCATCTGGCATATAGAAACAAGTAGTACATTCGAGGAGTGTATCAAGTATCATCACTATTTGTTCATTTTTTCAGGTTCGACTCAGAAGGACAAACCCTAGACGGTGTTTCCATCTCTGATCTCAAAAGTGGAGGAGTGGGGGGGAGCAACACCAACTGGAAGACTTTGTATGAGGTTAAGTCCGAGAACCTGGGCCAAGGTGACAAGGTAGCCAACATTCCTTTCTTCACAGAAGCATGTAAAGGGTATAAAGGATGAGTTTGGAAGCCTGGTCTCTGATACCAGCTGTCAGATGGTGACTCAGAGCTATAACTCTTACCTGGGACTCTGACCAGAGCATGAGGTGAGAGTTGAATCATTGCCAGAGTGAAGGAGCCATGTGTCCTAATGGGAATGCGTTGTGGCCCTCAGGTGTGCTGAGGCAGGGTAGTGTGAACAGCTCTTAGAGTTGATTCCTAGAGGGGTCTGGAAGAGTGGTTATTACTAAGCTTTGTGTCATAGCATGAATGGCCTTCAGGTCCATGTTTCTTTTCTGTGCTTGTTCCTGCAAGCCCACATATTGAAATGAGTGCAGACTCAGTGTTGGATGTTACACAATTGACATGTACTGTCACTGGCTGAGACATACCGTGCGTTAACTCTCATAGGCTGAAAGTCAGCAGTATTCTCTGATAAGGACTGGCTCTGGTATTTAACTTTATTTGCAGCTTTCCTTTCAGTGTTTATATTTAATGACACTCCTCCTGTCTTGATTTAAATTTGTATTCTGTCAGCAGTTAAATCTTTAAATCATTCATTTCTCCTTTATGCTCCCCCAAATAGCAATCCCTGCTTTTATTTTTATTATGTACAATATAGGTTTTATTCCTTACCGTCTCATTTCACTGTATACCCTTATCCATCACTGTCATCAGCAGCAACTTATAATGCTGTTACATAACATCTTAAGAATTAAACCTTGGGCAGATCTGTTTTGTCCTATCAGAGGAACTCTTCTGGTTCTCTTGTCACTCGTTTTCTCTCCTAGATCTGAAGATCGATGGTATGTAATAAGAAATCGGGCATGGAGAATAGCTGTCTATGCCAAAACTTTCAAGTACCTTTGAAACTGGACCTAACCTGCAAATACAGAAAAACTCTTTAGGCGTTCTCCTAGGAGACTTATTTTCTCTAGGTCCTTCTAACCTGGGGACTAAGCTCTTTAAACATTAGGATCATGTTTGCTCTGAGACATCAGGAAACCCAGAGGTTACTGACCTACCTCCAAAGTCAGGCTTCGCCCAGAGGGAACAGCTATCTGGCAGTACTAAACATACCCCCCAAAATTATTCATGTGGGAATCCTCTCCATAGGGGTTAAAAAACAAAACAAAGAGCTCAAACACATGTCCTTCCTAGATTACTTATCAGAGATTTTTGCACTTTGAAGGTACAGATCTCGTAGGTGTTTTCACAATGTGATTAGATTTGACAACTAGACCTGGGGTTGGCAAGCCAGGCCCTGGACCATGTTCAGCCTGCTGCCAGTTGTAAATGAAACCACATGCCTTCCATTTACATACTGTGGTGGATGTTCTCACCCCACAGTTTCCGAGTTGAGTACAGGCATATCTTGGAAATATGCAAGTCACTGCAGTAAAGTGACTAATCTCAACAAAGTGAATCACATGAAGTTTTTGGTTTCTGTGCATGTAAGAATGATGTTTTTACAATACTGTAGTCTATTAAGTGTATAGTAGCATATATCTGAAATAGTGTGCACACCTTAATTTAAACTGTTGTCACTTGGTCACTGGGTCAGTGGTGCATACCTGTAGTCCAGCTACTTGGAGGTTGAGGTGGGAGGATCATTTGAGCCCAAGAGTTCAAGACTAGCCTGGGCAACATAGTGAGACACTGTCTCTTAAAGCAAAGAGACAAACCAGAACAAAACAAAATGCCAAATTTTTTTTTTCCTCTTTTTTTTATTTTATTTTATTTTATTTTTTTTATTGTTAAATCATAGCTGTGTACATTAGTGCAATCGCCTGTACCCATTCTAAGATGCACCATAGATGTGGCCCCACCCATTACCCTCCCTCCACCAAAACCTCCCCCCTCCCTTCCCTTTCCTTGGCCCTTTCCCCATAGTCTTGTGCTATAGTTGGGTTATAGCCTTCATGTGAAAGCTGTAATTTAGCTTCATAGTAGGGCTGAGTACATTGGATACTTTTTCTTCCATTCCTGAGATACTTTGCTAAGAA
>CAUYPK010057576.1:0-39203 GCA_963574355.1 Loris lydekkerianus | reverse complement strand
TGGCTATTCTTCCTTCCTTAGCTGTTTTATGGAGGAGTTGGTGTAGAACTGGTATTGTTTCTTCTTTTAAATGTTTTAAAGTACATACATTGGAACTCACATGACTAGATGAGTGGATAAAGAAAAGTTGGGTTCAGGGCTCCAGGAGTAGTGATTAACCAGCCCTTTGCCTAAAAGCTGGGACTGGTGTCTGTACCTTTTCCCCTAGAGCTTTGCCAAGGACCCATAAAGTGCTACATTTGACATACAAGAAATATGAGGCTATTGTCAGAGCAGCTGCTTGATCACAGGCTGAAGGGGAGACTCAGAACCTTGGCAGGAGCCTGGGTCTTCTGTCCTCAATAGCAGTAAGTCGGGGCCAGAACAGAAAGGGCCTGTTCATGGCTGTGTTGTCCATATCTCTTCCATGTTAGCCTCCAAAACATGGCTGGTGTACCTCCTAGCCTTTGCACTTGCTGTTCCCTACCTGGAACACGCCCCCCTCAAACCCCACCCCCAGGCAACCCACTCCCATCCTCACCTGGCTAGCTCTTATCCCACGCTACAGCTGGCAATGTCCCCACCAGGGAGTCTGCCCACACTGAAGGCTGGCATACATGCCTCCTGTGGGCCCCTCAATCTCCTGTGCTTCCTTCAGCATCAGACTTAGTACCTGGGTCCCAAGAGCCTGACCTTGGAGGACCTTACTTCTTACCACTATCGGGTAAGATAGGCACTCAGTTGGTAACTGGTAAACAAATGAAATGAGCAGGTGGGGAAAGAAAGGGTAGGAGGAAGGGCAGAGACCCCATTATAGGGTCTCTGAAGTCAAATAAAAACCTTCCCTACAGACTCTGAGAGCTCAAGGAGCCCACGGGTGTTATGCAGCCCAATCCACCCTTTTACACAGTAAGAAAGGGAGGGCATTAGCCAGTACCTGAATGTCCAAGGCCTCAGAGTGAGTATAGTGGATAATGGACTGGACCTCGCTGGCATTCCCAGCCCAATGATCTTTCCCAGTGGTCCTCAGATGGGACAGGCCAGCAAGACGGAGGCCTTGTGCTGGGGGACCTCTAGGGAATCATGAAACCAGCAATGAGACTGGCCAGGACAGAGGGCTGCAAGGTCTGTCCCTCTGCTTTGGCCATCGTGAGATCCCAGCTTAGCTCCATCTGCCGGGAGCGTCTGTGTTCCCAAAGGACTTGTCAGCTTTCTGTTCTCCTAAACCTCCCCAGGGCTGTCAACATTCTGACCTTCAGCTTCCACCTGTCACCACCTGTCACAGGCAATTAGAGGAATAGTGCAGGCATTTCCCCCTAGGGTCTGAGATGAACAGTCAACAGGAGGGGAGAGTACTGCCCTGGTGAGTGGGGCTGCAGGGCAGAGCCACAACTGGGAAGGCCCCAGGGGCCCTGGGCAAGCACTCAGCCTCCCTGCTCTGCCCACATTGACCAGGTGGAGGAGACCAAGACCAAGGAGGCAGAAGGGCATCTGTGGGTGCTGACTCCCAGCAGCGACTGAGACTGAGTCCAGTCACTGGCCTCCTCTGTGCCCTCGGACCTTGTGCCTGCTTCCCAAAGAAGGAGGCCGATTTCCACTCTTATAGGCCCTGGACTAAATTGATTCATTTCTTTATTGACAGTGTCTAGCACAAAGCTGGTCACAGAACAGGTGTATCATGAATGTTCATTGCATGAGTGAGGAGTGGGTGGGGGCATGAGATAGAAACAAGCACTGCAGGGTTCAGTTCTGTGTTGCTACCTCCTTTAGGCCACTGTCAGTGTCTGCTGGACCCTGTAATCAGTGGGGTTTTGTTGGTCTCCCCCAAAAGGATCTTACCCCTCAATCAGTCCTCAGTGGCCATCCCAGGACCTGGGCCATAGGGTGTGCTCTGTAAATGGTGGATAGAAGAATATATGAAATCTTGGGTCCAGCAGCATGTGCAGAGCCTGCGCAGGGCAGTGGTGGTGCAGTCCTTGCCTGTGAGATCCTGGGGGAGGAGACGCACATGGACACACCTGACTCCCATGCTAAGGGAGGGAGGCCTTATGAAGATGAACTGTTGATTAGCTGGGGAATTGAGGGCTTTTGGGAGCTGGCCTTGTTTGACTCCTGGAAGCCTGGAGAGTCAGAGGTGTCCAGTGGTGGGAGGCACTAGGAGCCCTTACTGCAGGCCACTGTTCCCTACACTCCTTACAAACCCTGCAGCGTGCTATTCCAACCATTCCCACCTTACAGATGAGGAAACTGAAGCATGGGGAGATAGTGAGCAGCAGAGCCTGGATTGGACCCAGGCAGGGTGGCACCAGGACCACTCTTGTCCACTGTGCCACGCTGCCTCTCAGGGAGTCTGGGGCCTTGACTCTGATCACTGCTGCAGATAAACACTGGGATGGCCCGGCTGTCCATGGTGGCTGGTGGCCTGGCATGTGGCTGAGCCTGCACTGTCTCTTGTGTTCCAGGTCACTTTTTGGGAAACAACACAGTCATAGACATCCTGCGGCAGGCAGGGCTGGAGGTGGACCACACACCTGCAGGGGAGGCCATCCAGAGGTGAGCAGCGGAGCCTCTGGGGTGTCTTGGGGCTGACTGGCCCTGCCTGGCCACAAGCCTCCTACTCAGACCTAGGGTGTGGGGCCATGAAGAAACCTCTGGTGAGGTGGAGCCATAAGGGCTGACTTGGGGCTGACTGGCCCTGCTTGGCCACAAGCCTCCTGCTCAGACGTAGGGTGTGGGGGCCATGAAGAAACCTGTGGTGAGGTGGGGCCACAAGGGGCCACCATGAGTAGAGGGGCTGGACTGGAGGCAGGAGATGGGGAAGAAGGTTGATGAGTCATGTGACCAAAGGTACCCACAGGGCCAAGGCATGGCAGTGGGTGCAGCATTCAGATTGGAGGGATGCTTAGGATTGAAGACTGGTGGGTTAGGGTTGTAGGGAGTGAAGCCTGGAGGATTGGGTGGCTGCCCCTGGCCTCTCCCTTGGGTCGAGCCTTCTCCTTCACTGCCTCCAGCCATGCCCACCCCCTTGGCTTTCCTGCCAGGCCTACCCACTGTGCTCAGGGAACTGCCGCAGTCCTACTCTATTCCTGTGGTGTTTCCTGTATGCCCCCCATAGTCTGGGAGCTGCCCAAGGACAGGGACCAGCTCAGAACTTCTGCTGGTCCACAGTGCCAGCACCATCACCAGACTGTGTAGGACGGAAGTGTCACTGAGAGCTGGCTCAGGTTCTGGGCAGCCTGGGGGATTCAGTGTGGCCCATGCCCCAGCCATAATGCAGGAACCTTCCTCATCAGCCTGCAGGGCTGCCACAGTATGATTCCAGCCCCCATCCCTGTCATCAGAAAACCTAGAGTTTGAAAGAAGCTTAATTAATCATAGCCAGTATTTACTGGCTGCTCACATTGTACTGGGCTCTAAGTGTTTTTAACTTCCTGTCCTCACAACAACCCTGCATGGTAGGATCTGTGAGTAACCCCTTACCACTGAGAAGTCAGAGACCCAGAGGGGTCAAGTCACTTGCAGAAGGACACAGTGTAAGGGATGGTGTGGCTCTGAGGCCTGCCTGGGCTCCTAGCCACACCTTTTACTCATTCTAGAGGTGGAGTGGGGTGGAGACTTCAGAAAGGCTGAGACCTTGCTCTTCAGAGACAAGGCCTGGGTCACCTAGAGAAAGGCAAGGTCCTACAGAGCACTGAGCCACCAACTTCCTAGCTCTTCCCTGGCTCCATGGCACTTCCAGAGGACCTTACAAGCCCGCACATTGGGGCTCCACCCCAGCCTCCCATCTCTTCTCATCTTCTGAATCAAAATGACAACACTGCTCTTCCTGCCTAAACTATTTGAGCCCAGCACAAATCAGTTTGTATCAGGGACCAGAGTGAGGGGGGCAGTAAGTGTCTGACAGATGGGGGTTCCAAGGTAGCCTCCGGGACAAGGTATTCCTAAGTTCCCCTCTTTCGCCTCGCTATACCCCTCGCCCTCATCCTGGAATCCCCAAGGACCTTCCCCTTGAAGCCATTGTGTCTGGCCAGGCCAGGGCAGGGGAGGGGAGGCAGGCTGGCTGGTGAGGCTGGCGAACTTCTTATTCATCTCGGAGCCCGGGCATTAGAGCAGGGGGCTCCTGCGACTCCCCTGCAGGCTCTCTGAGGGCTCTCAGCCTTAGTCTGCTGCACAAGAGAGCAGGAGAGCTGATGGGGTAGGGGCAACAGGGGTGCTTAGGAGGCTCCAACAATAAAAGCTGGCCCTGGCCACAGGTGCTTCCTGGGTCTCTCTTTTTGTCTGACTGTTTTAAATTATCTCTCCAGCAGCTGCGCATCTCTTGGCAGCCTGGATCCTAGGAATCTGAGGGTTGCCATGGGAGCTGAGGGAGCAGAGGCTGAGAGAAAGCCCTTTATTCCATCAAGAAGGGGAAGCTCCTCGCCCATCGTGCAGCAGGGGAGTAGACTGGGAAGGCAGGCCACTGCTGTCTTGGGTACTACTTCATCGCTCAGACACAATTCCCAAGCCATTCCCTGTCCTCTTCCCAGGGTCAGAGGGCCCCAGAAGGAATTCTCTTGGGACAACAGAGAGGAAAGACTCAACGGGAGAAAAGTAGAGGATGTTCCCAGGCTAAGAGGAGCATGTATGTAACTCTGAATGGGATGTCACAAATGGCATTGTAGTGCCTGCCTGACAGCCAGGTCTATTTTCTTGTTGGCCAACATCAAAGACAGGCTTATTGTGCCAGGCACTGTCCTCAGACCTCATGTCATACATCCTCATGACAACGAGGCAGGTGGTATTATTACTCCGTTCTGTAGCCAGCTGCTGCCGAGCTGATTGAGTCACTTGCTCTTAGTCACATGGTCTTACATTTCAGGGCTAAGCTTTGAACATACATCAGTCTACCTCCAGCTTGGGCTCTGAGTCCTTAAGACTGTCCTGCTTCCACTGAGAAGGTACACAGCAAATGTGTTGTTGCGGTGGTTGCTGCAGTACCCCCGTTTTCCAGAGCAAAAGACTGAGGCACAGCAAAGTTAGGAACTCACCTAAAGCCTCCACACCACAGTTGTTGAATGATTGAGACCCCAACCAAGATCATACATGCCCCACAGACCTGCCCAGGGCTTGCTCCCTCACCTCCTTCCAGTCTAGGCCCAAATGTCACCTGCCAGTGATCAGACCACCTTCCCCTGACCATCACGCCGCAGTCAGTGCTCTCACACCTGTCTGCTTTATTTCATCCTCAGCAGTTGTCACCACCTGCCATCCTCTGTTTCACTCTGTCTTCCACATCTGGAGGGCAGAGGTGATGTCTGTTTCCGTTGTGCTGGCACCTGCCTCCTAGACAAGGTCTGGAGCAGGGGAGGGGCTCAGTAGATAGTTATTGACTAAATACATGAAAGGATGAGTCAACGCTCCTTCTCTCAGCTCCAAAACACGGCCCTCCCGGGTTTCTGTCACCAGGCCCGGCACCCTGATATCTTCTCCTGCCATGACAACCTTCGCACTGGGTTGTACCCCCTGCCACATGAATGGCATGCTCCAACATGTGTGCTCCGTGTGCTCCCTTCCAGCCCTGCTGCCCAGAGCCCAGCGCCCACTCCTGAGGGGACCTCGACCAGCCCAGCCCCGGCAACTCCAGCCACTGCCATCCCCACAGTGCCCTCAGCGACCCCCACAGCCCCGCCGGAGGAGGAGGAGGACCCAGCCCTGTCCCCACACCTCCTGCTCCCTGACAGCCTCAGCCAGCTGGAGGAGTTTGGCCGGCAGAGGAAGTGGCACAAGAGGCAGAGCACGCACCAGCGGCCCCGCCAGTTCAACGACCTGTGGGTCCGCATCGAGGACAGGTGAGTGAGAGGCAGGTCTCCCCAGGGTGCCTGCACCTGGCGGCCTACCTGGGGTCCCCTCAGCTGGGCACGCTTTCGCCAGGCCAGGCCAACCCTGAGGAAGCTCAGCAGGTGGAGATCTGTGGGGAAGCTACAGGGCTGGTTCCTGCCATTCACAGAGGAGCCTCAAGATCATCTTGCAGGGTTTATATAGCCTGTTCGCATCTGATCTTTCTGTTTTCTCAAAACAAGAGAAAGAATAATTCTTTGCATTTGAAAGAAGCTTCCTATAGGTCAGCAGTTCTCAACCTATGGGTCGAGACCCACAGGAACTGTAGTAAAGGGCTGCGGCATTTGGAAGGTTGAGAACCACTGCTGTAGGTGCAGTGGACAGAAGTCTGCTTTGCATTTAGCTTTCCTGGGATGCCCCGGTGTGTGCAAAGTGGGCTCCAGTTGTCCCATGGACTGGAGGTGAAACTTGGAGAAAATGGAGCAGCCTGACTATGCCAAAAGGCCAGGGGTTCCCTGGGCCTTGGAGACCTGGGTAGATGCAGCCATGACAAGGAGGCTGCAGCAGGGACCCTGTTCTGCAAGAGAGTTGGGACAGATAGTGACCAAGCCCTTGATGCTGTGGGCTCTGTCTTGCAAGTGGATGGGAAACTTGTGATAAACCTAGTTGAAAATGGGCAGGCACACAAATTATTCTAATGTACTAAGACCCCTCTGTCTTCTTCCTATATACTCCTCCAACAGTTTACATCACCTCCCTTGCCTGTTTGTCATCAAAGCTCCTGCCATCCCCAAGATGCTGTTTTATGCCTTGGCCTAAAGGTTTCAAAACATCTCTCTAGATTCCATTTTAGGGCAGGAGTGTCCACATTTGGGGAACAGTGATGCCAGAGCACTGGCAATGATGCAGGGTGTAAGTGAAATGGTGACCCAGCACTGGACATGGCTCTCCCAGTACTGGGCCCTGGGAGGCTCAGAGTCTACATATGGATCCTTTAAAGATCACCATCCAGGATGTTCCTTAGCAAACCTGGAGAGAATCACATTGGGTACTTGTTCAATAAACAAATTTCTAGGTCCTGCTGCAGACCTCCTAGATCAGAATCTGCGGGACAGAGGCCTGGGAATCCAGATGTTGAATAATGTGCAGCTGGAGATTCTTCTGGGCACTGGGAAACACTTTGGAAAACACTGACTCAGCTCTGCCCTTATAAATGGTGAAAGAGTGGGAGAGGGCTTGCCCAGGGTCACATGAGGAGTCAGGGGCTGCTTCTTGCACTTTGCACTTCATGAATTCCCTACAGCCAGGTCTCTGAGCCATTGACAAAAGGTGCATGTCATCCAGTCCACTGTCATGAAGTGCATGGTAAGCACTTACCCTGTCCGGCAAGTAAGAGGAGAGCTCATTGATCCTTGGGCTTTGGTTTCAAAGTGCCTGACTTGGGTTACTGGGATACGTACTTCTGCAGAGCCCTCACAGCCCTGCCTTCCCAGGCAGAGGCATTACTATAGATATATTGGCTATGACACATTTGGGTCATGCACCCAGCATGGGCGCCCCTGTCCAACTGGGAGCGAGGGTGTAGAGTTACCAAGAACAACGTCCTTCAGCAGCGGGAAGGGCTTGCAGGCTGCCAGGGAGGCTCAGGGCAAATAAAGGTGCTGGCAGCCCATTAAGAGCTCCAATTAGGCAGGTCACTTAGAGCCCTGATCAACACGCCAGGAGACCAGGAGACAAGGCCAATGGTGGGGCCAACTCATGGGGTGACAGGAGGCGGGCTGTCACCCCCAGCCACAGACCCCCCAACCCCTAACCATGTCTGAATGGTAAATTTCTGCAAATGACTCCAAAGGGCTTCCTTCTCACAACATGTAGTTCAGAAACACAGAGCCTGATTTCAGGAGAAGAAAATAGCTTTTCTTTGGCAAGAAAGGAGCCCCTTCTCCATCCCAACAGGTAAATAGCAGTTGGCAAACTTTCTTCCATCGGGTTGGGATTGCAGAAGAAAGTTTCCTTGGACAGGCAGCTTGGTGGGTAATTTTTTCACTGCTTCTTGGGGAAGCAGGTCCTGAGGCCCTGAGGCCCCTGAGAGGCCCAGATGCAAAGTATGGCCTACTGTTCCTGGGGGATTCACTGCACCCACCTAACATCCTTAAGTTTCCTTTTCTCTGAGAGGGAACAGAGGAGACCTCCTGGGGGGTTTACCTGGGGCCCATTTATAGCTCTTTTAACAAGAGCACTTTCCTTAGAGCTTTAATTTCATTCCAACTTTTCTCATATTCTACTTTGTAACCCTCACTGGAGTTCCCCCTCCCCCATCACCTCTGCCAGCACATGTAGCACCTGTGATCCTACAGCAGGATCCTCGGGGTCTCCTGGCCGAGTCTCACCCTCAGGCATCGCCCATCAGCCTGAGATCCTGCAGGTGCCTCTGCCACATACAAGGCCATCCCCTCCTCTCACCTCATCCAGCACCCTTGAACCTCGCCAGGTTCCTCACTCCTCTCTCTCCTGGGGCTGGGGTGTCAGAGGACATTAGTCGAGTTCCCCCACTATACCATGTACCCCTGTCCCTGTACTGTCAGGAATTATGGAAGGTTTTACACAAGGAACAGACCTGGAAGATCAGGTAACTTGCTTCTGAGAGATCACACAGAGAGGTGTCCAGGCCGAGGGTCCCCATCATCATCCACCATCATGTGCCTACCCTTCCCACCCTCTCTGGGGACCAGATCTGGGTTGGACTGCTTCAGGGTGCCAGAATGAATGGGAGAAGGAGGGAGAGAGCTCAGGATGCGGCCTGTGCATGCCTGGCCCAGCACCACCTGGAGCAGGCTGGCCTCCCTCGCCCCTCATTACCCAAGATGTAAACACACACCAGAGGAAGTTTAGAGAAGCAGCAGCCCATGACAGAATGATTTATGGGGACCCATGGAAAGGGCGGAGCATGTGTCTGAGCAGTGGCAGAGCATTCCCCTAGATCTGAGAGCTAGAGGCAGGGCCAGACAGGGCTGTGACCAGGGGCAAGCCACGACAGAGGTTATTCCGATGCAACAGGAGATCCATGGCAAGCCTTCAGTTTCTCCTTCGATGCAGGTAGGGCCTTGACTGCTCTCTGGAGGTTATACCAGCTCTTATTCTCCAAGTCCACACCTGGCTTGGGAAGGGGGCCTTACATGAATGAGGGACCAGGGGGCTGGGCACTCTGATTGGAGGGGCAGTCCTAATGGGCAGCTGTAGGGAAGAGGGTATCTTCCAAGAGCTGAGCATGACCCAAAGCAGGGCACAAAAGTGGAACACAGAGCCTTGGTGGGTGCCACCAGGCAGAGGTGGGGCTGCAGGATACACATGCACCAGGGGTCATTGCCCCCTGAGCCTGTTTCTCCTGAGGTTTGAGCAGGTGGCCAGGGCCTTTAAAGGGGCAGAGACACAGACTTCCTGCTCCTAGGGGTAGGGTGGCTCTGCGCACCTCCTGCTGGCTTGCTCTTTGTGCCCCCAGTTTCTCAAGATCTGGTTCCTCCCAGTGTGGCCAGGCCTTCTACTGGGAGGGTCAGGGATGGTCAGAGTCTCCACATGAGGCCCAGACTCCATTCAATTAGAGGCAGAAGATGCTCCATGAGAAATAGGAAGAAGAATCACCCAATGAGTAAAAACAGACAAATTCAGGAAGCGTAGGGGTTCAAACCCAGCCCCTCTCCATACTTGCTTTGAGGCTTAGAGCTCAAGAGAGATGGTGCTTGCAAGCTTTCAGCTGACGTCAGACTCTAGTAAGTCTTAGTAATGGTGTGGCTTGTGCTGATGCCACACCACTGAGGAAGCTGCTCAGCCACTGGGTGGGTGCTGTGAACACCACCCCCCCATAGTTTACCAGGAACACGTTGGGCATGTGCCATGTTTAGTGCTGGTGAGGGACAGGAGCAGGAAGAGTCTTAGGTCATAGCCAGGGACCACTGGCTCCTAGTATGGTGCCACTGAGAAAGCCTTGGAGCCACAGTCCAGAGATTCTGCCTCAGCTTTCCTAAATGACCTTGGCAAGTCCCTTCCCCTCTCTGGGCCTCAGTTTTCTATCCCAGGATAGACAGGCCCTTCCACTTCTGGTCTGCTATGAAGCTATTTGAAAACATTCCAGACAGTCTGCCTTGTGTCCATGAAAGAATTGGTCAGAAGTTGTCTGATGAGCCCAAGGGAGAGGTGAGGACATCCCCAACCCAGTAGATGAGGTGTACACAGGTGTGGAGGCTTGTAGGGCCCTGGAGATCTGGAGCTGCAGGCAGACTGGGTGCTTTGGACCTCTGCAGCTGGCCTGCTTGGCCCAAAGAGGCTGAGGCCCAGACCAGAATCACAACAGGATCCTCTAGCCGGATCACATCGAGGGCTCCATCACCTAGGCTCTATGTGCTTCAAACTCAACCTCCCTATGTCTCCTTGAAGCACCAGCCTTGCTTCTCTGTGCTTTCTGCCTGGGCCTCCACTTGAGACCTGACTCTGGCTTGTGCTGCTTAGAAACATTTCAAAGTCCTTCATTGCAGAGATGGGGAAACTGAGGCCTTGAGGGCGGCACTTGCCCAAAGTCACATAATGAACATGGGACACAGTACAAGCTAGAGCAGGGCCTGTGGAGAGGCCCTTCCCCATGTGAGGGTCCCAGTCGACTCAGAGCAGACTCAGCCCCTTGGTGCCAGCCAGCTGCAGAGCCTGGAAACACACACGGTGTTTGGTTTGGCTTCAAGGCTGCTTTGCCATGAGACAATTTTCCCCAGTGTGAGCCTGGGAAGAGGTAGGAATCTGGACTGGGGAACTAAGCTTTGGGAACAGAGTGAGCCAGAAGTGGGGGGTGGGCATTTGGAGGGGCTGGTCCTCTGCCTCCCAGTCCTACCCCATTTCTGGATACTCCTTCTAGGCAATAAGAACCCCGTGCAAGCTCCAAGGGAGAGTTTTCAGCTTTGATTTTCAAAGTGTGAAAGAAAATACTTTTAGGAGCCTTGTGAGACTTAGCTTTCACAACTCCTAATTGGAGACATGTAGGACCAAGACTCCTACTTGGTTTTGCCTTCTGATGGGGGGCAGCTGAGATCAGACCGGTCCCCAACTCTGGGCATCTAAAGGGGCACACCAGCCTGCCCCCCTGGAGCCAGGCCTCCCAGCAGCCCAGGCTGAAATTGGGCAGCTGCTAGGAAGGAATTTTTATGGACTTCTTGTGCTGCTTGTGGGATCTTTGGGGGAGTTTTTTTGTTTGGTTGGTTTGTTTTTGGTTTTATTTTTCATTAGAAGAGAAAAGGAGGAAAGAGGCAGAGATACTGACCCCTGCACGGTGCAAGCCCACTGTGCAGGGGTCAATATCTCAGAGCTGAAGCCTCAGTCTCTGACTCACAGGCTCCCCATGCGGAGTTTGCTCAGTCAGGAACGGCACCTTGGCGCAGCTCAGGTGAGACAGACTGCCCCCCATGGACATCCTATCTCTTGCAAGAAACTAATGCTCTTCAAGCTCAACTTCCTCATCTTGGAATTAGAAATAATAACTCAATGACATGCCAATAGCACCAAGCAGTGTCTGCTGGCACAGTAAGTGCTCCATAAATGGACAGTGTGATTAGTGGGAGAGACACCGACCCAAAAATATTAATTATGATGCTAAAAATAGCCAACTGCATCTAGCACTTTCTGTGTGCCAGGCACTGTTGTGAGCACTTTACGCATAGAAACCCGTTCAAACTGTGTATAATAAACAGAGACCTGTGGCACAGTGAAGCCAGTAAGAAATGTACAAGGTTTGGAGGGAGTCTTAACTACCCCAGGTGGCATTGGGGATTGGAGGACAAATCAAAGTAGGCCTCTCCAGGGGAAAACAGCAAGGCTGCAGGTATGGCTGGGAGGGTGGTGTGTGCTGGGAGGACTGGTGTAGGGGAGGGCAGCCAGGCCACATCAGGCTGGCACAAGTGGGAGGCATTGCACGATTGATTTTATGAGTGAAGAAGGGTCTTGGCAGCCACCTGGCCCACCCCTCGGGTTGCACATGCACACACTCTGCTCAGAAATGCCGTTCCTACATCGTCTAGGTGGGACAGACTTTGCTCCCTTCTCTCCTGATAACTTCTCCGAGACTTCCTCAAGTCTCATGATGTACAGGAGATCATGGTATATCACACCTGTAGACCCCAAGGTGAAAAGAACCTTGTGTAGGATGCAAGGGGCTCTTGTGTTCAGAGTACCTACCAGAGTAGGAGAGGGAGGGAGGGACAGGGCAGTGGGTCACTGGGTGCTCAAAGGCCATTTGGATGTTCACTCCCAAGCTGAGGTCCTACCCTGAACCTTTGTGGAGGCAGATGTGTGCTCCCAGGCTGAGGCTGAGCATGGCCTCTGAGAGAGGTGTCCGGCCAAGACAGTGACATGGGCTGAGCTCTGGTGCTGATGATTTCAGACTCTGACCACTGTGATCATAACCGGCTATTAGAACCTCATGACTCAGGGAGATCCAAGGAGTAAGCAGCCTCTCGAAAAATGAGGCAAGTGCTGGGGAGTGGAGCAGTGTCCCACACAGAGGCACCGAGGCTGCAGACCCCATGGAGACTGCCCTGCCCCATTTCTACCATCCCATCCCATGCCCTGACCAGGGAGGGGCAAGCTCCTGGCCCACCCATCTGGAAGGGAGCATCTGTGTGCCCAGATCCTGGCTCTGCTGTGTGTCCTGCCTTGAGCAAGTGACTTAACTTCTTTGTGCCTTGGTTTCTTCCTAAGTACAATGGAGATACCAACCGTCCCTCCCTCGTAGTATTGTCATGAAGATTCAAGGCCAATGTATGACAAGTGCTGTGCCAGGGACAGGGCTGCAGTGTCCCCTCCCCCAGGAGGCCTTCCTGGCCCTACACTGGGTCCAGGGACAGGGCTGCAGTATTCCCTCTCCCAGGAGGCCTTCCTAGCCTGCTACACTGGGTCCAGGGATAGGACTGCAGGGTCCCTCTCCCAGGAGGCCTTCCTGGCCTGCTACACTGGGTCCAGGGATAGGGCTGCAGGGTCCCCTCTCCCAGGAGGCCTTCTTGCCCCTGCACTTGGAAGGGTTCCCTCTATGTACCTGCTGCCCAAAGGCAGGTTTGGCCATTGCCTCTGGGCCCAGCCTTTTCTTTACCTCCAAGCCCATCCCTCTGGTTTGTAGGTATCCTGGCAGACCCCTACCTTCGTAGCCCCTCTGTGTTACACCATGGTCTTGTCCTTGCTCCCCCTTGCTCCCTGCCTAGCCCTCTCTCTCTTTGTGTATCCATTTCCTATTTGTCTCTTTCCCCGACTTGAGCCAGTAACCTGGTGCTGAGTCCCACGTGGGCCACCTTCTCCCCACACGTGCTAGGCTCAGGTCAGCCTACCAGTTCATGCCTACGCTTCATCTCCTTAGATTTTCCTCTGTCTCTGTCAGACAGGCTTTCTTGAACCAAAAATTTCACCTGTTACCTCCAAAACTGGATTCTGTTTTTGTAAATTCATGAAGGACTGCAACTTTCTCTAAACACATCTGTGGTTGTACAAAGTGAAGCAGACCCCAGGCTCCTGCCCCTGGGTCAGGCCATCCCACTTTCCTCTATGACCTGGCCACCACGTAGCCTCTCTGAGCTCAGTTTTCTTATTTATGGAAAGGGAGTGATGAGACCCATTTTGAAAGTTTGTCAAAAGGACCAGGAAAGTGCTGAACTGACAGTGGATGCTAAGTAAATAATGGTCACTATGATGAGGGCTGTGAAAATGGCGGGTCGCTTGCTCTGTTCTCTGTGTATGTCAGCAGTGTGGGAGGGGAGAGCGGCAGGAGGGCGGGGCACCTGGGTAGGTGTGTGTGGAGGCTGACAGCACCCAAGAAGCCCCAGATCTAGCTCCTTCTTCACATTAATTCTTTCTGCCTGGGACCCATTTTCTTGAGACCTACAGCCCCCAGAGCCTGGCCCATCCCCAGGAGCCTGGCACTGGAGCTCAGCCTAGCTGGCTGTCTGGCTCTAGCTTGCTCACTTTCTCTGCCCCAGTCCCTTGTTTTCTTCTCCATTTTATGAGAAAAAAATGGATCTGATAAAGCTACAGCTGATCCCCAAGGCTTCTGCCCAGGACAAGGTTACCATCGGTCACACTGCGCTGTGTCTCCCCCTTTCTAGCACCAGCGCCTCGCCGCCCCCGCTGCCCCTGCAGCCCACCCCCAGCACTGGGACCGCCAAGCCTCCCTTCCAGCTCTCAGACCAGCTCCAGCTGCAGGACCCACCAGGACCCGCCAGCAGCTCAGCACCCAGCTGTTCACAGCCTGCCCTGGCCCTCCTCCCCACCATCGCCGCTGTCATTGCTGCCCCCTTCCTGCTACACAGCCTCGGGCCCTCCTGACCTCAGCTACCCTGGGCAGAGGAGCCAGCTGAGCCACATAAGGATCTGCGGCCACAGCCACTGCTCCTGCCACCACTCCCAGAGGTGCCCGACACCTCAAGGGCAGGCCAGACGGGGTCAGTTAGAACACTAGAGCTTTATTGTACCCAAGTTACATCTTCTTTTTTGTAGAAGGATCTTAATTTCCCATAGTGCTATGGGGCTCTTTTGTAAAATATGTGTCCATATTAAAAGAAGAAAAATGTATTTATTCTACCAATTAAACTATTTTTATGTGGCCTATGTTATAACCCCTTCATTAGTCCCAGTGGCAAGCCAGGAGGAAACCAAGATTGCTGGGGCATCTGTGACCTCATGAGGACTGTAGCTCCAAGCTGGCTTCTCCTGGATTACCCACACCTCCTGGGTGTGGGTTTGGTTCTCCCACCATGGAGACCTCAGAGGGAGGGGCAGGCAGACAGACTTAGCTTTTGTGAATCTGGATTTGAGAGCCAGAGGTCTGAATGCCTGCCCACTGTCCTCCCTTCCCCTGGATGCATCCCAGGGCCTGGGAAGATACTTTAAGGAAGACAATGCTGCTATTTTGACTCCCCTGAGTGCCTGTGAACTGGCCTGCAGAGCTCTCAGTAGGCGTTCAGCCAAAGTGCTGGGGTGGGGTGGAGGGTGGAATTTTAGTGCCCAGGGAAGTTGTCCCCCAACCCCATGTAACAGGTAATTAAGTTAGATCCAAAGAGAGCAAGATGGGCTGCCCAAAGTCATGCAGCAAATAGGGAAGTGAGGCCATGAATCCAGACCTCTGTGTTCTGGTGTCATCAATCCAACTTGGGGTGAATGATATGCTGTTGAGGTCACAGCTAAATCGAGCCAACGGGGCTGAAGGACAGAGTGGGCACAGAAGGGCAATGTCAGGGCCAGGCCCTCTCAGAGTCGTGTGGTAATAACAGTGGCAATGAGAGCTGCCGTTTGTCCAAAGCCTGTAGCATGGCCGGCACTTTGCACACTCACTTCATCACTGATCCTCATGCCAGCCCTGGGAGATGTGACTGTCCCCATTTTACAAATGAGGAAATAGAGTCCCAAAGAGATAAAGGGGCATACTAAAGGTCCTTCAGCCAGGATGCAGCCCCAGATCAGTGTGATACAAAAGCAATCTTTGCCTCCTGGTCCACATTCTGCCGTGTTCTCCCTGCCAGGGATGCTACAAAGAAGGCAGATCTTACCCAACTGGGACCAGCACAGGCTTCTCACTCCAGCATATAGGCCCTCTGGCCAAAGGGCTCTGGCAGCAGCATGTGCCACATGTCCTGTGCCCCGACTTGTCAAGTCCCAGAGCCCATGACGGGCTTTCCTGCCAAATCAGAGGCTGGGGTGGGGCACAGCTCCGGGGGCCTGGGGACACAGGGTAGCCAATGGAGTCAGGCAGGCAACTGAGCCTCAAAGAGACTGGCCCAGCCCCTCTGCTCCACAAGGTGGCTGAGGAGACAGGACTAGTGGGCTGACTCCCAGTCCTAAACCCAATTTGGGCTGGCAATTCACTGATCACACAGTCCTGGAACCTAAGAGGAGAAAGGACCCTTCACCAGACAGGTGGTAGTAAGAGTAATGCGGCTCCGAGAGAGGAGACGCTTCTCCAGGGCTGCACAGTTGGATGGGAGCCCAGAGCTCCCCTGCCTCACCACACCCGGGTTCCCCTGGAAGGCTCAGGGCAGCTGATCAGCCCCAGTGCCATCATGCCCGCTTGGCAGCTGTCTGCCCTCTGAGACGGTACAGTTCTGGCAGCTCATGGGATGGTCAGGGGTTCCACAGGCATCTTGGAAGGCAGTTGAGTTCTTTTCAGCTCAGGCCTGATGGACATGTCAGAGCATTGACCCGACAGGAGCCTGGCGTTCTGCTTCAGAGGGTCCAGCCAGCCAGCCCCATGGGCACCATGCTCTAAACTGAACTTGACCCCGGCCAGGGCTGGAGTCATTTTATCATTGGCAAAAATGTGACTTCCCGTCTCTGAGAGGGAAGGGGTTTAGCTGACTTATAAAACAGTCTCAGAAGTTGGACATCAAACGGTTCATGCAGAGCGCTATTTGAATGAGATAAGTGTAAAGGAATTAGAAACACACAGGCCAGATTCCCCCCTGTTTGGGGCAGAGTATGGCATGAGATATATTGAGATAGAGTTTGAGGTTCATTAAAGATGAAGCATTTGGATAGACAGTCCAGGCACCTGACTGTGTGCCCAGATCTGTGCCAGGCACGGAGCCAAAAAGGTAAACTAATGCAGTGTGTAATTACTGAGCACACGCAATGCCCAGCTCTGTATTGGAGCTGAATCTACTCACCTTTCCTGGCCTAGTGGAACTCAGTAGCAGGATGGGCCAAGCAGCCTAGTCCTGGGTTATACCATTCCAGCTCCTGACTTCAAGTCCCAGTCTTTCTCAGCTCCCTCCTCTGGGCAAGTTGGGGGATTCTAAACTCTCCCTTAACCAAACATTCGATTGTGTAAAGAAAGATGTCTGGACTGACTGATTGGGTAGACATGTGCCAAAGGGGAGCCAGAGCCAGTGAGGGTCAGACATCTGGAGCCAAAGTTCACTGGTCCCTGAAGACCATTGGCTGGCTGGGGTGTCAAAGGAACTCAACTTGTTGACTGATGTCCCTGAATTTCTGAGCATAAGCACAGGAATCTGCATGACTGAGGCCCTTGAATTCTCTCATCCTCCAGAGAACCACCATTCTGTAAGCAGCCTCTCAGACCTTTGGAATGATCTGTCCACTGCTGCTAACATTCTTTCCAGAAATATTCTATACACCTAGCTTAATAAAATGCCCCTATTCCTCTGAGAGCTTTGGGTACACTCCTTAGGACTTTCCTGTTTGACTTTGAGGCAGGCCAGAAAGAAAGAAGGGCTGAGACCCAACAGGTTAAGTGACTTGAGAAGGTTGGGCAGCACGCCTAGTCCCCTATCTCTCGGGAAAGCTGGTTGTACAGTCAAGGGATTATCTGGGGAAGTCAGAGGGGCCTTGTCTCCTGGTCTTCCTCCAGTGTCTGGCCTGATGCACCAGCAGCCAGATGGAGGCGAGGAGCACCATCATCCACAGTGAGGTACAAAAATTGGGCTGATAACTAGGAGTCTCCAAGGGGTCCCCAGCCCTGATAGTTAAAGATCTGCAGCCTGGAAACTGTGCTGACCACAAGTAGATCTTGAGCAGAGTTTCCTTATGCCGAATGCTCTGTCCTCTACAGCTTTCCAGCCTTAGCTAGACCCTAGCCTTCAGGCCCCTTGCCCTACCTGCCCATTTCCCAGCCCAGTGCCACAGTCACAATGGATCTCAAAGAGGAGGGAAAAGTCCTTCTACCAAAAGGAGAGTTTATTGAAAACACCATGAAAGCCAAGAGAATTTCTATCCAGGAATTACAGCTTTGATGGTATCCTGCATAGCAAAGAACAGAATTGGGGCTGGTGATGGTTTTTCTGTGACAGTGAGATAAGTGCCCAAGTCCTCAGCCTGGTATTCCAAACCCTCTGTGATCCAGCGCTGCTGACCTCCCAGCCCTTCTCTTTTCTCTCCTATCCTGTGCCTGGCCAGCCTGAATCATAGTCATTTCTAGGAAGCTCACAGGAAGGAAAATTCCCCCCAAAATGCTCATCTCTTAGGATCAACCGATACAGCGCCTCCTCCAGAAAGCCTCCCCTGATTCTTCTGTTTTTCCCTAGCATCTGTTCCAGTGACGTGGCTGTCTAGTTGTGTATCTGTCCCCCTAAAAGACTGTGAACAACTCAATGGAGAGGTCGTGTGAGTTTATGTTTGTATCTTCATCAGACAGAAAGGTGGTGCTCAAAAGATGTGTAGAGAAGGAAAGAGGGAGGGAAGGACGCACAGAGAGAGGGAGGAAGAAAGGAATGAAGGTAAGAAAGGAAGAGAGAGCAGCTTAGCTCTGCCAGCGGGATAGCATCCACCAAGCAGAGTTGTGTGAGCCTGCACCAGGGCCCCCGAAGTGGTGGGCTTCCCGTCGGGAGAGGTATTCCAGCCACGACAATGTGCCACCAGCTGCAGACGTGGAAGGAGAGTTGAAGTCTTGGCAGGGAACTGGTGTAGATGACATCCAGGGTCACTCCTGGCTCTGTATTGCTCAGGTTCTTTGAACATTGTTATTTTTCTAATGTATATTTAAATAGCCAAAAAATTCGCCCCGGCTGCCTGTACTAAACGAGTACGGTTTCGCAATCAGTCCAGCCCCTGCCCCACCACCCCTTGCCTCTCCCCACTCCTTCCAACCCAGCTGGGCCTGCTGAGGCCCCTGGGCAGACCTCAGGCCCCCAGCCACATCCCCCAGCTCCCTCCCTCTCTGCCTCTCTGGCCCGGGGGGAGGGAAGAGAGGATTCATGAGCCTGATTGAGCTCCCACCTGGCCCTTTCTCCACGTGGGAGCTTGGCTCTTCCCTTTGGAAGGTATTGCACATCCATCGACACTGACTGAGCCTTTGTTTCCTCATCTGTTAAATGGAGACCCTGTTTCCTACCCACACTGTTCTGGGACCGGGGTTTGGGGGTAAGGCGTACAAACTTGGGGCTCCATGCATGGAAGTGAGGTGTGGCTGCCTTGAGCCCAAGCCCCCAGGCTGCCTTGAGATTGGAAGCATGTGGCAGGCAGGAAAGGTACAGAGCAGCCTGCCTTGAAGGCCTCCTCCGTCCTAACTCCTACTCTGGGAAGGGTGGGCTTTGAATGGGATCCCAGTGTGAGATATTCCCTGTGTGCTGACTGTGACAAACCCTCTCAGTCACCCTGGGTCCCCAGAGGCTGGGGTGGGCAGGGACTGACTGTTAGCCCAGAGGAGGGGATGCCAGAGGCCCCCCATTCCTGAGCCTCCAGCGGGTGCAGATGGTCCCCAGCTTGACTCACTGTGGGACACGAGCATCAGGTCTTAACGTGCTGGGAAGGCACTTATGATGTTGCTCTTTACTCATGTCTCCCCTCACCCCCGTGGATTACCATGAAGAGTTGTCTAAGAGTTTACTAGAAGACAAAGAAAGATGCTATTAATGTTATTTTGGCCAGAATATTTTTGTAGTGTAATATATTAATAAAAGACATTATGAATTCCACGGCTCAGTGTTTCTGTGTGTAATGGCTGCCCTCCTGCCAGAGATCAGCCTTTGTTTGCTGCGAGGCTAAGGCCTGGGGCAGTGGAGCAGAGGACCTAGGATGGGCCCTTTTCCCCTGGGCTTGAGCTGGGTCAAAGGCTTGAGAGACTCATGCCGAGTGAGGCCTAGAGACGTCTACAGAAGACAGAGCTGCCTGCAGATGCTGAGAAGTAGCTACTCAAGGGCTTTGACCACAGCTCAAACCCGGGACTCACCCTCAGACCCCCTTTCGCAGCTCCCTGGCTCACTAAGACCTGCTGACGCTTCCTCACTCATCCCGCCTACCCTTGTCATTCCCATTGCTCCACCTTGGTCCTGACCTTCATCTGAGCCACTGCGACCTACTGCTATGTCCCCTCCAGACCACTGTCCCCTCACCCAAAGTGAGCTCTATGCTTTTAAAGTTCTTCAGTGTCCTCCTGATGCTGTCGCCAAAGGTCACAAAGGCCCTCGCCCATGTCTCCTGCTGAACTTTACCTCTAGCCAACTCCTCTCCCAGGACTTAACACTCCCGAGTTACCACCAGCTTCAGCATTTCCTGACTTCATCCTGCCCTTCGCCACCCCTGACTTTGTACAAACAGATTATTTTGGGGCCGTGCCTCTGCTCTGCTCCCACAGATCCCCGTTCACTGCAGCAGTGCGCGGTGCTGAGGGATATGCTTCTGCCCACCTTCCCCTGGGGCTTCCCAGGGCCAGAAGCACGGTGTGCACCTCTGTGTGCCCAGCCCCACAAGCGTTGGTTCACACGGACCATACAGACACTATACACAGGGGGAACTTGGGGAAGATAAAATATGGCAATGCCTTTCATGTCATGCCACAGTGAGTCGCACCATCAGGTGTCATCTGGCTGGGATCTACAGAAGGTGTCATGCCGCATGTGCCACCAGGGAGAGACTTAGTCACTGGAACTTGAGGGCAAGGGGTAAAGTCACTGAAAAGTGTGGAGTGTCTTCTTTGTTTCTAAAACCTGGGAAGCCATCACCAGAGGCAATTCTCTGGCCACAGCTAAGGAGTTTGATGAGTTCTTCCAGCTCCTACTAAGAGCAATGTAGACTGAGTGTGGTGGCCCCACCACCACATACATGAAATAATAACTGGAAGCTAACATTTGTGGAGAATTTATTAAGTATCAGGCAATGTGCTAAGTGTCTATGAGTGTGACATCATTTAATCCTCACAGCTGCTCTTCCTTTCCACAGATGAAGCAACGGATGCAGAGAAGTTAAGTTTATTACCTGACTGTGATCAGACAGCTTGTAAACGCTGGAGCCAGGATTGAAACCCTAGTAGTCCAGCCCCAAG
The DNA here is from genome assembly GCA_963574355.1 of Loris lydekkerianus. Classification (NCBI taxonomy): domain Eukaryota; kingdom Metazoa; phylum Chordata; class Mammalia; order Primates; family Lorisidae; genus Loris; species Loris lydekkerianus. The sequence goes on along the minus strand of CAUYPK010057576.1, from coordinate 18,616 downwards.
CCTATCGTTTCACTGGTACCCGGCTATTCTGTGCTGCCCTGGGTGGGCTGTGGCCTGTGAGGTGGGCAAGGCAGCCAGCAGCACTCATATTTCAGAGGCCAAGTGGTCAGAGTCAGGGCCCAACTGAGGCCCAATGCAGTGAGCCTCTTTGTCGTGTCCCAGCGCCTGCCCAGAGCCCTGTCCCACCCTCTTGACTCTGGGCAAAGTCCCAGAGAAAAAGCCCTGCCCTACTCCCCAACCCCCATCATGTTCCTAGGAGTTGATATTGACGGTGTGAGGACTGCTGCAATGGCACACCTGAGGACTGCTGCAAAGGCACACCTTCTCACACACCTGAGAAGGAGGCTCCCAGGGTCCACCCTCCAGCTCAGTGGGAGAGTGAGCCTCTTGCCTGTCCTTGAGGCCCATTGTTCTCAGTTCAAGTGCTCCCTAGAGAAGAAACTATGGCCCAGAAATAGGGCCTCAGATACAATGGAATGGGTGGCTGGCGGGACATATGGAAGCAGGTGGCAAGAGGGGATACCCAAGTGTCTGTACCTGGGACTCTCACTCGAGTGTTTGCACCTTTAACCGGAGCACCCCTGCCACCCTGCCTGGTAGGCAGAGCCACTCACTCTGAGCTGGCTCCTACTGAAGTGCTCGTCCAAGGAAAATCTGGATGCCTCGTCTGATAATGGATCATTATTGTCAGGGGGACCCCATCCCAGCCACAGTCCCCTGTGGGGCTGCCCCAGACAGGAAGCCACTCTAGATGGCCATACACCTCTGAGCTGGGCCCCTAGGAAGCTACCAGGAGGTGGGTTTCAGCTCAGAGAAGGAAAGAGCTTCCCAGAGCCAGCTCTGAGATTGTCAATGTCAAAGTCTTTTTTTTTTTTTAAACAGAGTCTCACTCTGTGCCCTGGGGTTGAGTGCCACAGAGTCACAGCTCACAGCAAACCTCAACCTCCTGGGCTCAAGAGATTATCTTGCCTCAGCCTCCCAAGTAGCTGGGACTACAGGCACCGCCACAATGCCTGGCTATTTTTTGTTGCAATTGTCATTGTTGTTTAGCTGGCCTGGGCTGGGTTCTAACCCACCAACTTTGGTGTATGCGGCTAGAGCAGCATCCACTGTGCTATGGGCACTGAGCCTTTTTTTTTTTTTTTTTTTTTTTTTTAATTTTTTATTTCTTAATCCCTTATCAGTCACCAAACAAACAAAACAAAACAAAAGTGATACAATTTCTAACCTAAAAACCTAACCTAAAGTGATACAATTTCTAACCAGGCAAGGAAGGGCTGAAGGTGTGCAGGTTCCCCAGACATCCCTTCCTAGTTTCCCTCATCTCATCTTCCCTGAGTCCCTGGAAAGGGGGGAGGAGGCTGACTAGGACAGTGACCAAGGGTGGAGGTAAGGAATGCAGGAGGAGGTAATTAAGAAATACTTTGAAAGATATTTTTGGCTGGGCGTGGTGGCTCAAACCAGTAATCCACCTGTAATCCACCAAGGCAGGTGGATTGCCCTGAGCGCATAGGTTTGAGACCAGCCTGAGCCAGAGTGAGTTCTCGTCTCTAAAAATAGCTGGGAGTTGTGGCGGGCACCTGTGGTCTCAGCTACTTGGGAGGCTGAAACAAGAGAACCTCTTGAGCCCAAGAGTTGGAGTTTGCTGTGAGCTTTAACGCCATAGCACTCTACTGAGGGCTACAAAGCGAGACTCTGTCTCCAAGAAAAAAGATAGACAGTGGGGGTGTGAGGACACAGAGAAGGGGGGCCCAAAAGAGAAACAGGACAGGAGAGGTGGGTGATGCAGGAGAGATAAAGAGGCAAAGAGAGAAAGAGCCCTGGAAAAGGGCTGTGTGGGGCCAGAAACACAGAGAGGCAGACCTGACGGGAGTGGGAGCACGGGGCGTCTTGAAGAGAGTGAGGAGGCCAGCTCAGATCCACACTTCAGGCCGGGGCCTGGGACAAGGGGGCAGGATGCAAGGGGCCGCTGGGGACACAGACTGCTTCCAGGGCCAGCCAGGCTCGCCAAATCTCTGCTGTAAAGGTTCCCCAGCCTCAGGCAGGGCTTTGGGCAGTGAGGCCTGGGGCCTCACTGGGCCTTGCCCCCAACTAAGCACTTCCCTTCTCTCAGCCTCATTTTCAGCATCTCTATAGTGGGGATAATAAAAATACTTCTGGCACAGATTTCAGTGGGGTTTTAAGGAGACAGTGGATGTAGAAATGGGTTGGAAATCAAAGTCAGTGCACATGTTAGCTGCCCTTGCAGGCAGCAAAGACTAGCAGCACAGGCCGAGGGCCAGCAAACAGCCACAGTAGCTGGAGGGCCCCAGAGACTGGGCCTGGCGCAGGGCAAGGCTCCCAGCAACAGCTGACGGGATAGGCTGCCAAGCGCTGGGACGTTGCCCAGTGGGCAGTGTGGAGTCAGAGATGTAGAGGAAAAGCCTGATACCCTGGGGCCATCTCTTCCCCCCACTGCTCTCCCCTTGAGTCTGTTTTCCCATCAATAATAGGGGAAAAAATCCAGCCCATAGTTATCACAAGGACTTAGGATAATGTGGATGTGCCTATACTTCACAGAACTTAAGGGCCTGGAGTCCTTTGCTGGTGGTGGTGGTGATGATAATGAAATGATGAGAGTATTTACCAAGCCCCACCTCCTCTATGCCTCATGGTCCCAGCAACAGAATGACCCACGTAGTCATGTGGTCCGGCTTGGCAGGGCATTGGTGTGATAAGTGGAAGTGTCCTGAGAAGGAAAGGACTCTGCCAAGTTGCCCTCCCACCCCGTCTGCAGCGGCCACCTCAGGCAGGCCCAGAGACACAGGTGCTATCAGCTCCAGCCAACCTCAGGAGAGTTTTGGACATGGAAGGTGGCACTGGCTTTCCTGATGGCATCTGCCATGAGGGGGCCATGCTGCTCAGGCTATGGCCTTGCACTCTAAGGAGTGACCTCAAGGAGCAAGGCTGGAAGGTGAGGGCTGGAAAGGACAGAGTTTACCTTTGGCTCAGGCCCTCACTGAACAAAGGGGGACCCCCAAAGCAGACCCATCCAAGGCCTCTTGGTGTGTGTGGGTAGGAGGAGGGCCTGGCGGAGGGCAGGGTTTCTGGGTGCCCAGGACCCCCTCCTGGCCTCAGCACACTGAGGCTTGCACTGAGGACAAGAGTCCAGTTCACCTAGGCTTCAGAATCCTTCCACTCCCCAAACCTGACCCTGCAGCTTGTTAGGTCCCAGGCTCAGAGCTGGGCACATATAGATTTGTTAAAAACAAATCAAAACATTCATTCAGCAAAGAAAGACTACATTGCACCATGCGCTGTGCTCCCGATTGGAAATACACGCCTCCTGCTCTCACAAGGCCTAGGTAGTTTCTACCTCCTCACAACAGTCTGCCCTGGTAGATATCAGTTAAATGCTAGTCCCCCAGCCTCACATTCGCACCTCTCCCGAAGCCCCAAGCTCTGTGTGCATCCAGTCTGAGATTATGGTTTTTGTACATCTTATCACGCTCACAACTTTTAAAAAGCCAAAGCCTGTACATGCAGAGAGAGCCCAGGTTTTCCTCATTTTTGCATCCCTGAGTGAACAGTCTTTGAAATAGAGTACATGAAATTAATATGTATTTCATTAATTTTAAGCCTGAAGACAAAGTACCATCTGAGATGAGTATCAAATTAATGTTCGTCAATAAAAACGGAAAGAAATGTAAACATCTAGGAAAACCTCTCCTCTGCCGGGTGGCTAAGGAAAAACATCTCCAAATCAACAGATTTTCAACAGAGGTAGTATCACCACCCGGAGGATGTTTTAGAAATCTGTGGGGTAAATTTTTGGCATTCATACAATTGGGGGGAGCTATTTGTGGTCATGGGTCAGGAATGCGCAGTGACCTGCTAAGAGCCCCATACCAACAATTAACCCACCACCATCATTTATATCTTGCCAAACATTCATTAGAGGGGAAAAATTACTTGTAATTATCTGAGCATAGAACCTAAATCTATTTTATATAAACACAGCATTTGTGGGAAAAGTTTTAATATACACTGGATCTTGAAGGAGTGCTATCATCACGTGCAGTGAGCAGAGAAAAGCACTTTGTTTTGTTCCGAACTTTACCAAGAGTTGTTCGCCGATTTAAACACCACCTTACTGACAACACTGCCTGTGTATGTGAGGTGTCACAGTAGCACACACCTGTCCCCTTCTGTATTTTGGCTGTCATGTTCACGGCCGTTCAGTGAATGCTTTTGACTACTGCATTGTATCTACAGGTGTTCTTGTGCTCAAGCATCGACATACCAAATTACATACTGTTTCATTGATAAGCTTCTATTTCTTCTTTTTTCTTACAACTAGGGCACTAAATTAAATTTTTTAACAGACCACATGTGTAGGGTGGAGCCTGTGGCTCACAGGGGTAGGGTGCCAGCCCCATATACTGGAGGTGGCGGGTTCAAACCCAACCCCGGCCAGAAACAGCCAAAAAAAAAAAAAAAAACAAAAAACACCACATGTGTAGGTGTGTTATACTATCCCTAGACTTCATCTCAGAATAGAAGGGACACACTAACATTTTTATAATAAAATGGGACCCTGGATGTGAAAGGGCAAGAGCCCCATTCTCCATGCTTCTTCCCTCTATGAGAAATGAAAAGTACTCAGCTGTGGCACCAGGCCCTGGGACCTGGAGCTGAAGTCTATTTATTCAATTTTCTTCCCCAACCTTTTCTGCATGATTTTCCTAAAAAAGGTGGCATCTTTCAAGGAATAGGAGATAATGTGATATATTGCGAAGTGCAGCAGGCAAGAGCCGAAGACTCTCTTTGGCTACTTACCAGTTATTTTTCCTTGGGCACGTCACTTAACCTCAGGTCTCATTTGCCTCACATGGGAAATGGGGACAAGGGTGGCTTAGTTTATAGACTTATGATGGCAATTAACTCTGACAGTGGATCTGAAGTGCTTCGTATCTGTAAAGTCTGCATCCATCCATGATACCATGGTTCTTGAAAGAGGAAAGAATCATATGTCCTGGATTTCTGCAGTCCCCCAACCACCACTCAGGGCCCCAAGTGGTGTGATTAGAAGACCATGGCTAATTCAGGCCCCAAACAGTGTTCCAGTTCTGTTTTGCCACTGACTTCATAAACAATGTTAGGCCAATGATACCCTTGACTAAGACGTCATTCCCTATTTGAAAAAATACAGGAATTAGAACAGATGATTTTAAAAAGCCTTCTAATTTTGGCAGACTAGAATTTGAAGATCTTTTTCCACCCTCCAACTTCTTAACTCAACTGCCAGGCTTTGAAGCCATTCCTTATAAAAAAAATAATAATAATAATTTGGGTCAAATGCTAAAGCCCACTGAGTCGTTGCTGGCAGCCAGGCAGCTTGACTCCTTTTCAAAGGGGCCCTTTAACTTCTCAGCCCACGTTGAGAAGCTCCAGGTTCATGTTAGGAGCATTCTATACACAGGATCGGAGGCACAAAGGCACAGCCCAGGTAAGTGGTGGGTCACGGCACCTAGAGCAGGCTCAGGGGGTATTTACAAGGGGAGGCAGGAAAGACAGCCAGGGAATGTAGGGTGTGGACAGACTGAGTAAGAAGGAGCCACCCAGGAGCACTTTCAAAAGGGGGGCTGTGGACCTCTGATGGCTGCATGAATGACAGAGAAGTGCATGGAGAGACGGGGAGCCATGCTGGGGGAGGTGTGAGGGGAGCCTGGTGCTTCAGCTGGGATGTGGGCTTAGGGCATCTGGGGCTGAGAGAAGTGGGGGGTCTGGAGCAGGACTTGGAGGTCCAGACTGTGGACCTTGGATTTGATGAATAACTGTCACTAAAAGTCTTTTATTCGAGAGTATGGAAAAAATCTTGTCTCTCTCTCTGGGACACTGAGGCTCCTCAGGAATGCAGGGGGTGGTAGCTGAGCCAGGGAATTCAGGAGGCATGGAGGGCTGAGCCAACTCTCCCAGTGGGCCCAGACCCGTCTGCCAGAGCAGGAAAGAGAAACAAACACAGGACAGACGGAGGGATCCGGAGCAGGCACCAAGCCCCCGCTGAAGGACCCCTGAATCTCCGTGCCTGGCCACGCTCATTCATGGGCTGCCTGCTGGGGGAGGGGCACAGAGGCGCCAGCTCCTCCGCCCGCAGGTCACCCATCACCCCTTAAACACTCCTGGTCCCAAGCTTCACGGGGACTCAGGCCAACAAGAAGAGGTGCTTTGCCTGCAGTGGTTTATGCTCCCAGAGGCTGCTCCCTCTCTCTCAGAGCAAGCTGCCCAGCTTGCTGCTCTGGCTCCAATATAACACTTCCCCTTCAGCTTTTGAATTTCAAAGCAAACCTGAGGCTGACTGCAAACAGATGGATGGGGTCATAAAAATCCTCACTCAAGGAGCAAAGAAGCACACAGTTGTAAAAGAGACTCTTTTGGAAGAATGCCTCCCTGTACCCCTGCTGGGTTCCTGACTCTGCGCGCCCTGTTCTGCTCTCTGCTGCAAACAGACCAAACATGTCTTTCTTGCCTTTGCCTTTCCAAATTCTACCTGGCCTCCAAGGCTCAGCACCGGCCCCAGATTTTCCAGGAAGCCTTACATGATTTCCTCTCCCGGACTCTACCCCTTCCTACCACCCAGCCACCAGACTGGTCTTAACTCCGGTGCTAACTTCCTGTACCCCTTCACAGGTATTTACCACAAATACCTTGGCATTGTTCGCCATTTTTTTACATCTTACCTTTAAACATAGACTTTAGGCTTAAGATCAGAAAACATTTTCCCTTTCTTGACTAACCCAGTCTTGGATACCTGGTAGATACTGAATCAACAGTAGCTGGATGCTTCCTATGAAAATGGCAACTTTGTATAGTTTAAGTAACAGTAGATAGGAAGTGAATGGGGTCAGTATTATCTCCGCAAAGCTTCTATGGGCATATTTGTTACTATGCAATACAGGAAGTGTCATTCTACTGGGCAGTAGGGTATCCATTTACAAGGTGCACTCCAAGCAGGAAGTGACTTCATTCAAAAGGATCCGGGATTATTAAACATGTGCATAGAGTGCAGAAGAGTAGCTGTTGGCAAAGGGAACAAAAAGACAGGACAAAGAGAGCAAGTTGGTTAAGGAGGCAAAATGAATAGAACATGCAGGCTTTAGAATTGGGTTTGGGGTCAATTCCCATTTCTGCAATTTATACTATTTGACCCTGGGTAAGTGACTCAACCTCCCCAAATCTGAGTTTTGTTATCTGTAAGTGGAAATGATGATAATATATATCCTGCAAGGTTGTTGTGAGGTATAAATAAAGATAGTAATGCTCAAAAATACACTTGAATTATTATCAAAGAGAGTCCCACAGGCCAGGCGATGGGCAGGAGGGAGCTGTGTCCGGATTAGCAAGAAGGGCCAATATCTTCTATAGGATGGAGAAAGTGAGGACTTCTCAGAAATGCACAAATAAGTGCTGGCATTTATTGAGGGCTTGCTATGCACCACCTGACACCAAAAGAATAGGTGTCTTCACAACACCTATTGTGAAGGTCTTCACAACATTGTTGACAGTAAAGACCATTGTTCCTGCTTTACAGATAATGAAACTGAGGTTCCAAGAGGTTATGATTTGCCCGGCCAGAGGCAGACTTCAGAGCCTGAGGGCATATTTACTCTTCTATACTTAAAATAAAACTATAGCATTTGAGTTGAAGGAACTAATGTCCTGGATAATGGGATGTTACTTAGAACTTCTTCCAGTCTATGAAAGTCACAGCTAAGGCCTGAGAGCTAAGGATAGTGTGTCCCCATTTGGAAGAAGGGAGCCAGTCCATCCCTACAGGGCTTGCCAAGGGCAAGAAAACTTCAGAACCTCGTATGCCCACCCCCACCCCCACCCGCCCTAACCACCCACCTGATGGGTAAGATTGAGGCCAGGGGTCTGCAGAGGAATTGGGGCAGTGGATTGTCAGAGCAGGAACTGTGAGGGTGGAGGGCAGGTACCAGCCAGGGAGGGCCACATAGGAAAGAGCACAGTGGCTCTGAAAAAACCCACGCAGAAGTCCCAGCCAGAGAAAGAGCCAGCATGTGGACGCCCTCTACAGAGGGCGCTGGAATCCTCTTCTCCTTTCATCTCACCTCCCTACCAATCTTCGCAGGTGCCAGAAGCAGCCTCCTGAGAGGGTAAGAGGTTTGAGCTTACCCAGAGCAAGGAGTAAACAAACGCTTTGAATGTGGTAAGAAATCTAGACTGATTTTGATCAGATGGGAATTTTTGATACATGACAAGGAGACTCTTCTAATACCTGACAGTGACAGGGAAAGCAATTGGATCTACATGAAAGGTCTTTCAGAGAAGGGGAATGGCTTTGCAATGGAGCCAGTTGAAGAGGGTGGTTGGAAAAAATTAAACCTGTTTCTTCTTGGTATCCCACCAAGTTCAACAGGATCAATACGCAGGTTGCATTTGGAAACCCATCCACTGGAGTCACTAGGCAGGGCAAGGAAGAGAGGAATCCAAACCCTACCATCACTAGGACTCTGCCCTCAGGGACCCAGGGGCATTCCAGAAAGAGACCCTGCTCCTCCCGTTCTCATTCCTTCCCGTTCATTTCTAAGGAGGCATGCGAGACCCATCTCAGAATTCACTGAGGTGGCAGTTTAGAACAATTAAATATGATTGTGTTAACTATGCAGTAAGCTGGGTTTAATTTTTCATTCCAGAGTATGTATCAAACAATCCCAAAATGGAAGTCTTGAGTTATTTAAAAAAAAGAAAAAAACCTTGCAGATTTTGTTGTCTGGCTATGTCTGAATGGGTAGACCATTAAAGTCTGGATTCTGAAATCCAGAGAGGATGAAGTCAGCATCCAGCATGCACCACCACAGGGTGATACATTTTTATCAAAGGAGTCTCTGTTGGAGACCCTTGAAAATAGCTTCTCATTGGCTTAATGTAAAGTTCTGGATTCACAAACTTAACATTCCAAGTTCCCATCTCACACAGAAAAAGCCAGCATCAAATTCCACTGGCACCCATCGCCTTAAGTCTTCATTTGTCTGGTGCTCCCTGAACAGTGGTGTGCACAAATGTCCCCTGTGCTCCTCAATGGCCCTGAAAAGTCAGTGCCCTGTTTTATAGACTGAGGTTTTGAAAGACAAAAGACCTTTTCCAGACCTCACAGCTAGGAAGTGGCTGCAAGGCTGGGAATCAGACCCACTGACCCTAAATCTGTGCTTTGTCAGCTGCACTGAGCCAGTGGCTAACTCCTCCCCAGCCCCTGCCTTTTGGATCCTCAAACGCTGCCCTGTCCAGGCGTGGTACCCTCCACCTCCAACTCTATCCTTTTGAGAGTGCTCCTCGCCCTTGGGCTCCCGTGACTGCGCCACCTTCGCCAGGACCTCGAACCATCGATCACCCCCTCTCCCTTGTCCCAGCCTCTCTTCCTTCTTTGCCTCCTTCCTTTAGTGTAAGAAGAGGCTTAAGTGACTTCCACCCTACGAGCCATCCAGGGATTACTATAAAACCAACTTGATCTTAAAATTGAGAACTTTGACAAGCATATTCTTCTGTGTTCTCTCCAAAGACCATCTGTGCTTTTGTTACAAATTTACTCCAAAAGCTAAACATTAAAGTCACTATTCTCATGTTTTAATAAGATCAATCAGTTGGGCTGGCCTATTGGAAGTAAAGTGTTCTTACCCCGGGTGAATGAACGGACATGGTGGCCTGTATGCAGGTGTTCACACAGCCATAGTCCAGTGGCTTCAAATCCTTATCAATAACTCATGTTTGGTTGAAAATTGCTGTAAGCACTTTGCAAACAAATAGGTCTTCACAAGCATCATTATTATTCATGGAGAAAAGGGAATAAAATAGTCAAATCATTAACATCTACCTTTTTACACAAGCCCAGGATCAAGAAGCAGGTTAAGCTCATTCATTTGACCAGTTGCTAATGTTTGTCTTTGAGCCTATTAAATGCACTGTTCCATGTCATCATTCTACAGAGGCACCTTCCCAGCTCACCTGCCTCTTGTTATCACAAGACAGATCATGTCATTTGTACACTGCAGAAATTCAGCTGGTTTTGAAAAAAAATTGTCAGCTTCATTTTGCAAGAATAATCTAAAGGTGCCCTTAAGAGAATCATTGAGCAAATTTGCATTTGTCTCTTAGATATGAATTTTAGAAATTGGAATTTGATTTTTTAAAAAACTCAAGTGATGCCACCTTCATTGCCAATAAACTGGGAGCCCCTGAAAATAGAGACAGCAGCTGATTCATCTCTGTAACCCAAGTCTGTACTGACAGGACCTGGTCCTGTCAGTCAGCAACTGCTGTAATAACACTGCAGAGCAAACACCCAAAACGTAGTGGCTTATCATAGCAGGCATTTGCTCCCCTCCTCGGCAGCTGGCTGCAGGTCAACTTCAGCGAGGCTATTCAAATTAGAGGTCAGCGGGGTGACAATGTCCACACTGAAGGGCACCTGGCTGGGCTCCGGGCTGTAGTTGGGCTCGGGTCTGGCCCATGTATGTGACTTCTGGGACAGGTTGAAGGGATAGTGGCTTTCACCAAAACACAAGCCCTCTTAAGACCCCTGGCATGTCACACTCACTAACTTTCCACTGTCCAAATTAATTCATATGGCCAACCTCATCAGGGAAGGAGGAAGTACACCCCCTACTGCAAAAGTACATGGCAAAGGGTGTGGATGAGTAATCACCATGATGGAGTCAAGACTTGGGACCGAAAATGTGATCTGCCCCAGTAGCCAGGAAGGGTTGGCCACATGAGGGATGCGTGAACTCCTCTGCTCTACGTGTGCCCAGCTGCAGAGTCTGAGTCTTCTCATTTCACACCTGAGACTCAGCACCCACATCTATACCATGGAGTAAATAATGCTTTCTAGCATTTAGTGACTCCCCCAAAGTCACTCGGAGAGTCCAGAGCTGAGTTATACCAGACCAGCACTGACTCTCATTCTCCAGGCCCTTTCAACTCCGTCCCACCCATATTTACCCTGCCACATGCAGGGTGCTGTGTTAGATCCGGGGCGTAGGGCAAGGGTTTTCAGTGCAGCCCCCTAACTCCTGGAAGAATCATCCCTGGCCTCAGCCCCTTCCGTGGCATCAATAATGAGTTCCTGCAGCACTACTTCAAGTCACAGTCTTAATGCTGCCCGGCACTGCCCCTTCACTTACCCAATCAGTGCTCTATTGCTGTCCGTTCAATGACCATTGCCTATTTGTCCCTGTCCCCAGACTTCTGACATCTGTCTTCTCCCTCAGTCTCTGCGGAACTGCCTACTTCTCTGCAGAAGTTGAAGCCCTCAGATGAATGCCCCCCCAACTTCCTGCTACCCCCCATCCCCACCTGCCTCTTCTTGCATTCTTTCCCCTTGCTTCACTCAGAGGTCTGCCTCCCTCCCCTCCAAAGCTATTCCTGCCACCGGGGCTTTGGACCCTCCCCCTCCCTCCTTTGCAGGGCTTCACAGGATCAGTTTTCTCTTCTCTCAACAGCTCTCTCTCAACCAGATCCTAGGCATCAATATTTACTCATGTTCAAGTCTTTTACAACTTAAAAATAAAATCCTCTCCTTGACCCAACATCCCCTTCCAGTTGCCAGCTAATTTCCCTTCTCTCCTTCTATTGCAGCCAGATCTCTTAGCTACAAGTAACAGAAGCCAGCTTTTGCTGATTTAAGCAAAAATGGAACTGATTAAAAGAATATTGAAACATATGTTCACAAAAAGACCTGTACACAAATGTTCATAGCAGCCTTACAGATAGTAGCCAAAAGCTGGACATAGCTTTAATATTCACCTGCGGTGAGAGTGTAAGCACACTGCAGTATGTTAATTAGAGCAGCAGGAGGAGGAATGAACTACTGTAGATAAACATATTTGCTGTAGGTAAGTACACATGTGTGGATGGATCCAAAAATATTAAGTTGAGAGAGAGAAGACAGATATAGCAATATTGACTGAGTGTGTATAAAACGCTAGGAAAAACTATAGATACAGAAACAAGTGTTTACTTGGGTCTGGAGGGAGGAGAAATTTACTACAAAGGGTACAAGGTAATTTTTTTTTTTTTTTTTTTTTTTTTTTTGGTAGAGACAGAGTCTCACTTTATCACCCTTGGTAGAATGCCATGGCGTCACTGCTCACAGCAACCTCCAACTCCTGGGCTTAGGCGATTCTCTTGCCTCAGCCTCCCGAGCAAGCTGGGACTATAGGCACCTGCCACAACGCCTGGCTATTTTTTTGTTGTTGCAGTTTGGCCGGGGCCAGGTTTGAACCTGCCACCCTTGGTACATGGGGCCAGCGCCCTGCCCACTGAGCGACAGGTGCCACCCACAAGGTAACTTTCTGGAGTGAAGGAAATTTTCTATATCTCCATTAGGAAAGTGGTCACACAGATGTATACATTTTTCAAAATTCATCGAACTGTACCTCAAAAAAGTTGATTTTAAAAACTATAAATGCATACCTACATAGATGATAGGTAGGTAGATAAATACTTTGTGGCAGATACCTGTAGTCCCAACTACTCAGGAGGCTGAGGCAAGAGAATCGCTTGAGCCCAAGAGTTTGAGGTTGCTGTGAGCTGTGACAACAGCACTCTCCCAAGGGTGACAAAGTAAGACTCTGTCTCCAAAAAAAGAAAGTTGTGATTGTTGAAGCTGGGTCTTGAGTATATTGAATAAAATGATGGCTTGTAACAAAAAAAATAAATAAATAAAAAATACTTGGTTGGTTTACAAAATTGCCAGGAGGATGGAGAAACCAGCTTGGGTCTGCATTATAACCACCACCACCACCAACACCACCAATACCAAAACCAAAAGCACCATCACCACAGATACCACACTACCACCAACCACCATGGCCATCACTACCATCTTCACCAACAACACTATCACAGTGACCACCACCCATACCACCAACACCACCACCATGACCACCAGGACCACCAACACCATCACCACCACCATGAACACCACTGCCACCTTCACCAACAACAACACTATCACAGTGATCACCCACACCACCAACACCAACACCATCACCATGACAGCCACCCCCACACCATTACTATAATCACCACCAACACCATTGCCAACACCATCACCACGACCACCTCCTATCACCATTCCTATGAACACCAACCCTACTCCCCTTTCCTTTGATGCCCACTCACAATGATGTTGCCAACTCTGCTGCCCCTATTAGCCCAGGCGCTCTTCCTTTTACAGCCACCACTGCTCTCAGAAAACATTCTTCCGTGTCCTTCCTCTCATGCTTCATTCGCTCCTGATTTCAAGTCTGGGATGACACTTCTGATGGACAAGCCTTTTCTGTGCTCACTCCAGCTCAAGGCCAGTTGGGAAGACAAGTACTGTCCAGCTGGCACCTTCCTCATGTGTGTAGGAGGGAAGTCTCTGTTCCTCAGCAAGATTCATAAGTGGGAAATTCTCCAAACATAGGGAGATGCTGTAGTTACTCGTCAACCACAAAGGATGAGAAGTGTCTACTCCTACACCTCACACAAACTTCCCAAAAGTACTATCTATGCTAGCTACCTCTTTCCCTCCTCCCACTCGCTCCCCCAGCACTGCAATGGGTTGTGGGGCCCCCATCTCTCTCCCAAACTTACTAAAGTCACCAGTGGCCTCCCTGTCTCTTAGCCTAACAGACACCTGCCCCTGCTGGCCACTTCCTCCTTGAAATACCCTCTCCGTGGGCTTCAGGGACACTACCTCTTCCTGAATTTCCTTCTATCCTTCCTACTTTGCACAATCATTCTCTTCTGCCTACCTTTAAATTCTGGAGTCCCCAACGCTCAGTCTAGGGGCCTCTTCAAGTCTCCTCCATCCCATCTCTTCACAGAGACTCACCTTTATCTCTCTGGCAGTACCTCTTCTCCAAGCTGCTGATCTGTTTGACACCTACACTTAGATGGCTAAAGCAACAAGCCACTCTCCTCTCTTCCATTCTGAACCCACAGGAAGATATCCACATCATATAGGAAGAGATAAAAATACCAGCTCATATACTGGTGACTCCAGCCTGAAAAAGCCAGTGAGAGATAGGGCCACAATCCTGCTTCCTGAAATTTACCCCAGCTCAGGTCCTTGAGGTGATGCACCTGGGTGAGCATTGGGTCAGTACAGCAAACCTGATCTGACAGAATCACAACCATATGCCCACTGAGTCATGGTAATGGAAATAGCATAGGGGGTGCAAACCCTGGATAAGCTCCACAGGGCAGGCTGGATGCTGGCCCCAGCATGCTTCCCACGTGAAAGATGGAGCAGAGCCGAACACACCAGCCCTGGTGAGCAGATCCCAGTGACAAAGAGAGGCCATGCCTGTTCACTGGACCCTCACTAATGGAGAAGTCCGTTTCCTCCTTCGGCAGGAGGCAGACAGGAGAAAGCCTCTTTCCTGCTGTGAACATGCCTAATCCATGAGCCAGTGAAGCCACACAGAAAAAAAATGGTTGCCCCTGTAAAAGTGCCAAAATCAAACTCATGATCTTTCCCAAACTTGGTCATCTTCCAAAATTCACTGCCTCAGTGATGCCCCAGTATCCCTCCCGGTGCCAATTCAGGAGTCTAACCCACAGACTGTCCTTACTCACCAGCCAGGCTCTCCTGACTTTACCCCTCCAGGTTTAGACCCATTCATCCTGCACCCATGTCAGCACACAGGCAGCTGAAGCAGCTGGTTTCCCTGCTTCATGGCCTCCCCATAGTCTCCCAGCAGAGAGACTTCCCAGTCCATTTCCACACCTCAGCAAGAGCGATCATCTCCAAGGCAGCTCTGAGCATATCACTTACCTTGCATAAAACCCTTCACCCTTTCCAAGCCTTTAGGATAAAGAGCCTCATCTCTGGTGTGAGGAGGGCAGGCCCTGCATGGCCCCCACCCACCTCTTCACTTCTTCTGGCAGGTCCCCGATTCCCTCCCTCCAGCGTGTCTGTCTCCTCTCTCCACAGGCCCGTGCACATCCTGCCCTCTCGCCCACAAGTCTCCACTCTCCCCTCGTTCACTCTTGGCTACCTTCAGAGTTCTCCTCAGTATCTTCCACGGGACAGTGTGCCTGGGAATCCTCCCCTCTCTTCCAGAGCTGGGCCACCTCCTTCATCACAAGCTTTCATAGGGGCCATCTCAAGTAGCTACTGTTGACTCACGCAGGGCCGATTCCTGCTTTTCACAAGCCACACAACCTCAAGGATGTAGCTGCTCAGCCCACCCTTTGATCCCCATCATCCTGCCTCAGGCACTGGTGGGCCTCAGTCAGTGCTTAGTAGTGATGGGATGAATGAATGAGCCCTAACTTTATCTTGTCTCTTTGGGACCAAGGAAAGCCTGGGCCATATAGTCTCTATCTCTATCTCTTCTCCTCTCTCTCTTCCTCGTGTGTGTATGCTCCTTTTCCAGTCCACTATTCCTCTTTCTTGCTTCTCTCCTCTCCCCTCACTCCCAGAGATTCCCAGCAGTTTTGCCAAAATTTCTCAGCCCAGAACTATTGCGCCCACAGCGCCACCTACAGTCCGTCTATGAGATGGGCCGACCCTAGAGCAGTTGCTGCCGTCCAGCCCAGCCGGCCCTGCTCTACCCTACTTTCTGGGCATGGCTCTGGGACTTCACACCTCATTTTCCTGGCTTCAAGACAGTACCATTTCTACAATCCCCTAAGTGTCTAGTGGAGACTATAAAACAGAAAACTGAAGAAGGGCAGGGAGGGGTATGGATGTTGTTCAAAGCGGAATCTTCCCCTAATACTTTATCTGCCTATCTTTCCCCTTTCTCTCCTCCACTTCTGTTTTTCTGTACTTAACTTTAGCTAATAGTTTCATTGCTATTACAATACTGCAGATATTTCAAGAGAAACAGCAATATACACGGTGGACATAAAGTTTCTGTTCAATTTACTATGTTAAACTCTTTTAAATTGCACTTGAACTTTATGTCCACCCATGCTAGATAGCAAGAGGAATTTACAGTTACAAGTGCTGTGAAAGGAAACAGATATTTCCCTTATTTTCAGTTACCATTTCTCCTTCTCTAGAATCACAGGCTTTATTCTGGTAGTTTGGACCAAATGCCTTACAGGTTGGTCTAGTGATTTCATCATGTGGACAGAGAGGTTCATACATAAAAATGCTCAGTCCATTATTATATACAGAGTGGCCATAAAGTCTGTGTGCAAATTAATTTAATTATACAGGATAGCCATAAAGTTTGTGTGCATAAATTGCACACAAACTTTATGGCCATCCTGTATAAAGGTACATATGTAGAAACAACCAATCCACCCAATAATAAAAGGCTGATGAAGTAAATTATCAGCCTTATTTAAATCCACTTATTTAAATACTGGGAAGTCACTAAAAATAATGCATTCCTGAAGGCTGTCGGTACTAGGGAATGTAGTAAGACAAGACAAGAAAAATTGAGGCATAAGAAAATGAAAAATTGGGGGTGGGATGCTATTTTTAGAGGGACTTTACCCAGCAAATGCAGGCAGTGTAACCTGGCTCTTTGTACTCTCAATGATTCCCCAACAATTAAAAAAAAAAAAAAAAAGAAAGAAAATGAAAAGGAGGAGGCAAAAACCCATGAGAGAACCACCTGGGCGAATAGGAGTGTTCAGTGATTCAACTGGATACAAAATAAATAATTTTAATTACAAATAACATTCAACTAAAAGATGTGATGGGGAAAATACCTATAATAGCAACAATAAAAATTAAATATCTAGGAACAAACTCAAGTAGAAATGTACAGGATCTATGTGGAGGAAACATTCTGAGGAACATAAAACATACTTGAACAAAGGGAAAAGCAGATCATGTTCCTGAATGGGAAGACACGACATCATTAAGATGTTTGTCCTCCCTGGGTTTATATAAAATTTAATGTAATCCCAATGAAAGGATCAACAGTATTTTTTTTTAACTGAACAACTCAATTCTAAAGTTTATATGGTAAAATACGGGCAGTAATATTCTGGAAAAGTCTAAAACAAAGAGTAATGAGCGATGACTAACCCTACAGTTAAAACATTTATAAAGCCACACTTAATAAAACAATGTGGCACTGGAAGACAGACAGATCATCAGAACAGAATTAAAGTTCCAGAAAAAGACCAAAATCCATACTGGAATCTAGTGTATTATAAAAGTGACATTCCAGATCAGTAGGGATAAGATGAATTATTCAATAAATGGCATGGAAACAATTAAGTAGTCTTCTGGGATAAATAAAAGTTGGGTTTAACCTCACACATTACCCCAGGATAAATTCCAAATGAATCCAAGATTTGAATGTAAAAACTAAAAAGTTCAGAACAAGCATGGGAGAATGATTTTGTAATTTCAGAGCAAGGATGACCTTTCTAAATGTGACAAAATCAAGAAGCCACAAATGGAAAAAAATCTCTACTATTTGACTAGAAAAAAATATAAATTTTCTTCTTGGTAAAAAAACTCAATAAAAGTATCAAAAGAAATATTTTTTGGAACTTCACAAACTCTTTCTAAAATTCGTATGCAAAAGAAAACATGTTAAAAACTATTCATAAGAAAGGTGGAGGCCAAATAATGAACTGGGAAAAATACTTTCAATTGATATCACTAGAAAAGAAAATTTCCTTTAAAATGTAAGCTCTGAAAATCAATTAAAAAGATCAACACTTCACCCCATCTCCCAAAATAGGCAGAAGGTATAAGACACACAATTCAGAAAAAAGGAAATAAGAGAAGCTCTTAAATATATAGAAAGATGCTTACAGTTACAATAGGAAAAATATAAGCTATGACTTCACTAAGCTGGGCACAGTATCACATGCCTGTAATCCAGCTACTCTGGGAGCTGAGAGAGGAGGATGGGTTGAGCCCAGGATTTCAGGCTGCAGTGAGCTATGATTAAATCACTGCACTCTAGTCTGGGTGACAAAGCCACTTTCTTGAGAGAGAGAGAGAGAGAGAGAGAGAGAAAAGAATGAAAGAAAGGAAAAAAATAAAAAGACTTCAATAAGATCTATTTTATACCTACCAGATTGGCCATGATCAAAAGGTTCAACATGCACTCAGTTAACAAAGATCTGTGAAGCCAACTGCCTCACATACCGGGGGAGCATGAACTGGCTCTTCTCCCTTGAATGGCGAATTTGCAACCTCAAAGCACATATGTACATACTCTGTGTTCCAGAGACTCTATTTCTAGAAATTTGTCCTGCTGATACAATGCACATGCAAAATGATGTTGGTACAAAACTAATTTGTAATAGTAAAGAATTAGAAACTAAATGTTAATCAATGGGGACATTCATCAGTTTTGTTCTTTAGAAGCATGGAAAAGAGTAAGAATATTCTTTTTTTTTTTTAATTAAATCACAGCTATGTACATTGGTATGATCATGGGGCATCATACACTAGTTTCACAGACCGGTTGACATGTTTATATCACACTGGTTAACATAGCCTTCCTGGCAATTTCACAGTTATTGTGTTAAGACATTTACATTCCATATTTACTAAGTTTCACACATACCATTTTGTAAGGGTCCACAGAATGATCTGCAAGATATACTATGAGGTGGAAAAATGAGATTCAGAACATGG
>CAUYPK010057574.1:0-18385 GCA_963574355.1 Loris lydekkerianus | reverse complement strand
AAGTATCCCAGGAATGGAAGAAAAAGTATCCAATGTACTCAGCCCTACTATGAAGCTAAATTATAGCTTTCACATGAAGGCTATAACCCAACTATACCATAAGACTATGGGGAAAGGGCCAAGGAAGGGGAAGGGTGGGGGAAGGTTTGGGTGGGAGGAGGTATGGGTAGGGCCACATCTACGGTGCATCTTAGAATGGGTACAGGTGATTACACTAATGTACACAGCTATGATTTAACAATAAAATAAATAAATAAATAAATAATATATCAATTTCATTTTTCATGGGATTAGAATAATCATAAAATTCATATGGAACAAAAAATGTTCATCAATAACCAATGCAATTAGGCAAAAAGAACAAATCTATAGCCAACACATTACCTGACTTTAAACAACATTACACGACAAGGCTACAGTCACCCAAACAGCATGGTACGGGCATGAAAGGGGACACACACATATCATTGGAACAGAGTAGAGAACCCAGAAATAAAATCAGAGGCCTACACTTAACAGATCTTTGACAAAGCAGGGAAAAACATACACTGGGGAAACAACACCCTGTTCAATATATGGTGACGGAAAAGCTAGATGACCTCATGTGGAAGAAAGAAACTGGACCCTTATATCTCACTACATCCAAAACTTAACTCAAGATGGCTTGAAGATTCAATTGAACTCGTTTTATGGTTTCATATTAAAGACTGAAACAATAAAAATCCTAGATGAAAACCTAAACAAAAATGATTCTGGCAATGGCCTTGGTAAAGGATTCGTGAGTAAGACTCTGAGTCCAGGGTATCTACCCAAATAAAAAGGAAATCATTATCTCAAAAAGATACTTGCATTCCTATGTTTTTAATAACATAATTCACAATTGTAAAGATATGGAATCAACATAACCACCCATCAACTACTGTGTGAATAAAGAAAATGTGATATATAAGTATTACACGTATATCATATATACATAGACACACACTAGTACTCTCACACAAATATCCCACTACTTGTGATAAGAAAAAAAAAAAATGAAACAATGCCTTTTGCAGCAACTTGGATGGAACTGGAGGCCATTTTCCTGAGTGAAGTAACTCAGGGACAGAAATATAAATTCTGTATGTTCTCATGCTGTATGTTCTCATGTGGGAGCTGAACTCTGGCGACACAAGGACAGAGGAGCAGAATGAACACTGGAAGCTCAAAGGGGAGGAGAGTTGTTACCTGGAGGGCGTGATGTACACTATTCGGGTGATGCATATCCTAAAATCCCAGACTTCACAACTGTACAACAAACATGTAAAAAATTTGACTTGTACTCCCAAATGTATTCAAATTTTACAAAAAGCTACAAAAGTTCTTACCTTATTAGAATAGCAATTATTAAAGAGATAAACATAACAGATGCTTGTGAGGACGCAGGGAACAGTGTACTCTTATACACTATTGGTAGGAATATAAATTAGTACAGCCAGTGTGGAAAACAGGTTTCTCAGTACACTAAAAATAAAGCTACCAGATGGCCCAGCAATTCCATGATTGGATATTTATCTAAAGGGAAAAATATCAGTATAGCAAGGAGATTCCTGCACTTCCTTGTTTATTGCCACACTATAGCAAATATAGGCAATCAAGCAGTCTACCCCAGGATGAATGGATAAAGAACGCGTAGCACATAGTACGTAATGGAATACTATTTGGCCACAAATAAGAATGAAATTATGTAATTGGCAGCAACATGAGTCGAATTAGAGATCATTATTTTGAGTGAAATAATCCAGGCAAAGAAGGGAAAATATTGTGGGCTCTAATAGGTGAAAGCTAAAAAATACGTAGATCTCATGGAGGTAAAGAGTAGACTGTAGATACTACAGGCTGGGAAGATGTGTCGGGAAGGATATATAGAGGCTGGTCAATAAGTATAAACACACAGGAAGATGGAAGGATACGTTCAAATGCTTGATAGCAGAGAAGGGTGACTATAGTTAACAACAGTGTATTTTATTTTCAAAGAAACTACAAGTGAAGACTTCAAATGTTCCCCAAACATGATGTGATTAACACTCAAGGTGATGGATGCACCAGCTACTCTGACTTCACAATTGACAATCTCTACATGCAACAAAATAGCACGTTTAGTCCACATGTATGTAACAAATATTATATATGAATAAAAAGTAAATCAAAAATATAAATTAAATGGGGATCAAAATAGAAATTTTCAGGGCATGTTGTTTAATATACTTCAGGCAGACTTTATGTTCAGTCTTATATTAAAGTTAATTTTTTGTTAGAATGCACAAAAATGGTAAGCAAATGACTAGTTAAAATTCAACTGGCATATTAACAATTGTAACTTCTATAATTTGGTATACGTTTCAAAGTGTTTTCCGGCTAGAATGTATATAATAGAAAAAGGTTTTTAAAATGGGTGAATGGGCTCAAAAAATGTTACCTATTTTAAAAGGTAAAAAATTTTTACTGTTTAATTTACTCAACTGCCACCGAGAAGTGCTACCAGCATGATCACGAATAAGATATTATTTATATGGCCTTAACAGCCGCATCTAAATCCTCTGACATCTGGACGTGTGTCATCACTTCAGTTATTCACATGTTCTGAGCCTCTTTCCTGAAGTTCTATTAAGGGAACTATGTCTTTGTTATCTATTGCCTCGTCAAGTCTTAATGCAGTACAAAAATGCTAGACGTGTTACAGATGATTAACAAATACGGTGTAAAATGAAGGAAGAAATACACACAGGCAGTCCCCAGGTTATGAAGAAGGTAAGTTCTATAGGTTTGTTCTGAAGTTGAATTTACATAGAAGTTGGGAACAGATACATTTACTTATTATCTGTAATAGCCTTTGTTCGTGAGTGTGAGTTGTATATAAGTAGAATATTTGTAACTCCGGGACTGCCTGTACACAAATCAGAGAATAGATCTCCTTTCTAAAATGTAGGGAAACTTAAAACAGAAAGCATATAAAAATACTTAGCATAGGCATGCGTAAAAAAGGGCAGTTAAGTATTACAATGACCTTTGAGGAAATATGAAAAGAATAAAGAAAGGACAGGAAAGGTGGGATGAAGGGTGATTGCTCAGGAAGTAGTGAGGGGTACACAAAACGCTTCACAAAGTGGATCAAACTCCAAAAGTGTTTCCAGGAGGAGGCGCTGAAGGATTTTCCAAATGAACGTACCAGTGTTAATAGGGAAAAAAAGGAAGAAAAATTTAAAAAAAAGAAAAAGAAGAAGATAAAAGCAGATAAAAACTGTGCAAAAAATACAGAGTTGAGCCTGTGTTGAATGTGATCTGATTATAACCTAGAAAAAATTAATCTGGCAGCAGAGTAAAGAATGTTATTAGAGAAAGACAAACCTCAAAGAAGAGGCACTAACTGCGAGGCTATTGTAATCCAGGCACAATCTGATAGAGGCTTTAATTATCAGTAGCTGCAGGGATAGAGAGAAGAGGCTGGGTATGATACATGACATGAAAGTTGATTAAAAAGGGAAAAAGACTGAGGGATAGGGAGGTGCATATTATGAATACTATAGGAAATAGGAAGTTATTGATAGTTTTTAACTAAAAAGTGAAAGGATCAGATTTATATTTTGAAAAACAACTCATTCTGAAGAATGTATTTGGGAAAGAGGAGAGATTGGAGGGAAGGAAACAATTTAAGAGACAAGTGCAATATTTCAAATGAAACTTCTTGGGAACCCAAAGTAATATAAATGAAGAAAAGCAACATAGAAATTCTTTGCTAAGACTCATCAATTCTACTAAATTGTTTGGCACTTCAGGTAATTCACATGGAAATGAACGGCAGTCAGACATAGCCCAGGAACGTGTCTCTCTAATAACTGCATAGCTGAAGAAGGATCTGAAGTTAGGCATGCGTATGGTTTGTATAAGTTTCCTACTTGAAACTAATTACCTCAGAAAAAATGAAGTATAAAATGAAAACCAGAATTTCTTATTTTTGGACCAAGATTGACTACTTAAGAAAAACTTCAAAGTAACGAAGTTTATCTTTTAATGCCCAAGAAAAATATGCTTGATAAGAGCATAAGAACAATTTAGTTATTTTAGTCAACATGCATTAATCTCCTATTATACATTAAGTCCTACATGTGGTACTTAATCCACATATACACACACATAAATATATATTTTGCATATTAGTTATATGTATAGGGTTTTATATACATGTTTTATATGTACGTGTATATATTATACATATAGAGGGTACCCCCCAAAGTATACTCATTTTAAGAAAGGAAAAAAATCTATATTAAATTTATAATACTCAAGTCATTTTGACTTCTGAAATTCCAAGAGGTGCTCAACATGACTCATGTTCATCTTTTGTTATTGGTATATATTGAGAATTAAATTTTTAATGCAGTGTTTCCCTTCTTAAAATGCATATACATTTGTTATCCCCCTCTGGATAAGTCACTGTGACTTTGTACCAAGAATTATATAAGATAGTAAAATTAAGTGTTTAGTCGGAATTAGGTATTAGGATTTTAGTGGAAACAGAAAAAAACATGCAACAGAGAAGGTTGCATCCAAGTTGAGCTTTCAGATGATGATTCGGAGGCCAATACATAAATAAATTAATGGTAGACAAATGTTGTAGGAAACAGCAGATGCCAGAGTCCGAATTTTACTAATTCAAACTGCCAAAATGACGCATGCAAGAATCTGGAGGGAGAAAGAAGTGTCAACTGTGGCTAGCCAGGATTTTTAAGGTTTAATCTTGTGAGAGTGAGGAGATTGTGCGTGTCTGGGCTTTAGGCAGAGGCATAGCTTCCCGTTTCTATTTCAGAAAGAGGCTCAGGAACAGGAGGGTAAATTGGAGCATTGGGATTAACACCAAAGAAGAAAAATATGATCTCTGCCCTGATACTCCTAGAGATGGGCCAAAATATCTTGGTTAGGTTAAATGGTCATATGGTCCAAGTGAAAGCCATACCTACGCTCAGGCAAAAGGACTACACTCTGGAACCTGGTCTTCAGAGGCCTTTACATAGTAGAAAAACACACACACAGATGCACACAAACATGGGGTCTGGATCTCAGCACTGACAGTCCAGCCAGTAGCCCTAATTTTTTACTCTCATTACTAAATTAGTTTGTGGCCCAGGGAAATAGTTTTCCACTTTTCTTGGCTTATGCCAATTTTGCAAAAGATGATCGTGTCTGAGTGTCAATTGATGAGTCTTAGCAAAGAATTTATGGATTACAGCTTAACCAGCTCCAAGTAAAAGCATCAAAGGCAAAGTGTTTTCACAACTCACACTCTTTCCCTTCTGCTTGGAAAGCACATTTCCCCCAAAGAGCTGCTCCTTCAGAATGGGCCCAAAATGACGAGCCACAGGGAGCAGAGCCACACAGCCATCCACCAGCGACTGGCATGGAACAGGAGAGAGAAATCAATGTTTGGTGTTATCAGCGACTGAAATTTGGGGGGTTATTAGTTGCTACAACAAAATTGACCAATAAAAATATAAAGGATTGAGGGAAAAGAGATAGCGGTAGAGAAAGAAATAAAGACAGCAAATACAGAAAATTCTTTAAGGAATCCTGAATGTAAAAAAGAGGGCTTTAAAAATAAATAAATAAATAAGCTTTAACTTTAAGGAGACTTGAGACAGAAGAAAAAATAATTTTAAGTAGTAGAGAACTGAGGATGCTAAAGTACTGACATGCTGTAAGGATGCTTTAGGGAGGGGAACTTACAGGAGGAGAAATAATACTGAGTGAATTTCCTGAGAAAGTTGATGCGATGGAGTCCAGAGGAAGGCGAAGAGTTCTCTTTCAGGGAACATATTTTTCTTAATAACCTGTGGTCATGAAGAAATATTGAATGTGGGGCTGCGTCTGTGACTCAGTGGGTAGTGCTGACTCCATATACTGAGGGTGGCGGGTTCAAACCCAGCCCCGGCCAAACTGCAACAAAAAATAGCCGGGTGTTGTGGTGGGCGCCTGTAGTCCCAGCTACTCGGGAGGCTGAGGCAAGAGAATGGCCTAAGCCCAAGAGCTGGAGGTTGCTGTGAGCTGTGACACCACAGCACTCTACCGAGGGTGATAAAGTAAGACTCTGTCTCTACAAAAAAAAAAAAAAGAAAAAAAGAAATATTGAATGTAAATAAGTTGGTAAGTGAGGGAACAGAAGTTGAAGGATTGTGTATATATTTTTTTCTTTCTTTTTTTTTTTTTTTTCAGGGAAGAGGTAGGGATGATGGGAGGCTGTGAGAAAACAAGTTAGGAAGTGGTCCCAGGTTTGAAGAAACTAGAAGAATATTAAAATACGGAATAAGAAAAAATGAAATCTGGCTAGGGGGAATTTCTAGACATAGATCAAATGAATTTGGTAACAATGACCACGGAGGCAAACATCTACCACACTTCTGAGGAATGTTTAGATGTTGACGAGCTCTCCAGAAAAATTAATTAGCTCTAAAATTCATCTAGGCCTGGCATTTTTCCAGAATGGTGCAAGGCAATTACAAGGATATAAGGGTTTGGAGGATACTGGTAAGAGAAGAAGGGAAGGAAAGTGGTGTTAAAGACGGAGAAAAGAAGTGAGGTCTGAAGATGCTAATAATGAAAAACAAGAAAATATGGCAAGGGGTGAGCGTCCTCGGTGGGTCTGGTGAAGAGGGGCAGTTTAGTACCTGAATAAAAATAGATTACAAAAATTTGTGGTTATAGGACATTCAAACAGACAGAAATAGCTTATTTCACAAAACTGAGCTCCTACGGGTGACAATTCCAACTTCTATGCAGAGTACCGGATGAGACCCGTTCAGAAGTTCTCCATCTATGTCACTCTAGCTCTCGACTAGCTATCGTGTAAAGTCAACTAGGCTCATGTCAATTTTAAAAACCTTCTAAAAGAGAATCCAAACCAATTGGAGTACTCTTTTTTAAAACCGTCTATTGCTATTGATTTCCACTTCTTCCAAACACACTATACGTTTTCCTGACGAGAAATAGATTAGCTTGGCTCAATTCTTGCTTTGATGAAAAAAAACTGAATAGCAGACCAGAAACAAAATAAAAAAGCAGCTTAGGATGCATATGTGTGCTGCCATCAATTTGATCACTCATCGTTTTCTTGACACATTGCAAAAATTAAAAGTAAACATGTTGACATCTTCAGATTAATATTTTTTTTATTACAGGGATGGAATTTCTACAGGAGACAATCACAGGAAACTCGCTTTTCCATTCTTTTTGACCTCAAAAATCCAGAAGTCATTGAAACTTAGGACTGTGCTAAATTGGGCTCATATTGAGAAAACCATTTTATAGCTCATTTGCCAGAAAGAGAAACTTTGAGGTTCAAAGATAACCTTCTATCATCTTCCATTCTTTTGAAATAATGTGTTTTCCACCTCCATGCACATAAGGTTTCCCCAATTTTAGTCTGAAAGTGTTCAATCTATAGTGAAGCCCTTTGGAGAGGGCAAGGGGAAGAGGTTAAAAAAAGATCTAAGGAACCACAGAAATCTATTTAAACCCAGCCCTGATACCCATCTTCCGTCACTGGTGTCTCTAGGTTACTTTTTTACATTACCATGGGTTTTAAAATACACAAAGTTAAAAATAAGTGGAGTTCTATTCCAAAATCTGTTAAATACCCTAGTATATTTAAACCTTTATAAATTGGGGTACAAGGCATATCACAAAAAAAAAAAAAGCCTTCATCTAAAGAGCTTGTTTTACCTATTAGTTATAATCTTGTCTACCTTTTTTTTTTGTTGTTTTGTTTTGTTTTCTTTTCTTTTATTTTTTATTTTTTATTTATTTATTTATTTATTTTTTATTAAATCATAGCTATGTACATTGGTATGATCATGGGGCATCATACATTAGTTTCACAGACCAGTTGACGTGTTTATATCACACTGGTTAACATAGCCTTCCTGGCAATTTCACAGTTATTGTGTTGAGACATTCACATTCTACATTTACTAAGTTTCACATATACCCTTGTAAGATGCACCACAGGTGTATTCTCACCAATCCCCCTCCTTCCACCCCCCTCCCTCCCCTCCCTTTCCCCCTTCCCCCTATTCCTAGGTTGCAGATGGATTACAGCATTCCTACTTGGAAATATTATCTATCCTTCTCTTTATGCTCTCTAATCTTAAAGCAAAAATGACCAGGAAAAGACAAAGAAAGGCCCACAGGAAGCAACTGGAATTGCCAGCGCAGGTGGCGTGAGCTTTGGCTGCAGAGGGTGGTGGACGCTGAGGGCCAGACCCCAGTTCTCATCCATATGCGCAAAGGCTTCGCATCACCCGCCCTGTGTCTCTCCTGCGGCCAGTCTTCCACCGCCTGAGTAACATGGACTTTGTCTTCAGTTCGCTCACATCAGCACTGTGCGAGGTTCCTCATTTCCCTGAGACGGCGCCCCCAAGGCCACTGGCATCCTTCCTGGTGACCTTCTGCGTGTGCTGGTGTGCCCGCCCCTTGATGCTGTGGGCCGGGACTCTGTCCTACATGAACCAAGCGGGCACGTGGAGCTGGAAGAGCACCGTTCAGAGCGGCGGCAGAGGCATGGCCCGTGGGCCTCCCAGCAGCGGGCCCAGAGGCCCATATCCACACTGCGAGCTCAGACACGCGGGAGCCCCGAGCGCATCTGTACCAGCCCAATTTATGCACCACCTGCGGCGAGCCCCTAAGTCTCCCCAAGGAATAGCACCGGACAGGACGCTGACCTGTCGACTGGCCAGGTGCTGAGCTGGATTCTGTCAGTGTGGCCACACCCCAAGATTAGCTCTCCCTTGAGGCCGCATCCTCAGAGAGTGGGTGATAAACCTCCACTATGGCTGTAGGGCCGCCCTTTGCTGCTCCGCCCCTGCACAGTGTCCCAATGGGGCTCGCATACCAGGAGACACCCCCATCCTGCTCTGCCCACTCTGAGCAGACACTTGTCCAGCTCCACTGGGCCCTGGCAGGGGTGCTAGTTTGTGTGGCTCTGCCCCAGGGTGCCCAACCCTCACAGGCCATGCCTGAAACCACTGCCTGTCCTTTCAGCCAGGGCTGTCTGCTCAGAATCCCTCTCAGGGAGATCCGGGCCTGCCCAGGTGGGTATGTAGCCCCACTCCAGAAGGCGTGGTTTGTAATAACATCTCTCTGCTCCTTTCCTGGCCCATGCACATTAAAATGTGGGGCTGGTCCACATCCAGCATCCCACCCTTCACTGCCCCACCTCCCCGGGGGCCCAGCTTGGGTGAAGCGGTCCTGCCCCCCTGACTTGCCTTGAGAGCTGAACCTTGCCCTGCCTACCTGTCTACACCTGTCACGGCCCCTTCCTTCCCCCACTTTCTCAGGACCCCAGGCCTCCAAGCACAGGTCTGGTATAGCTGAACTGGCTCTAACCTCAGCTAATTGAGTGCCCGGCACCCGGGAGTCCAGAGTCTGGAAGGTCAGGTGAGCCCAGAACTTGAGGCACATTTGAAGCACACTCCATTTTACTAGGACTGGGGGACTGACTGGGCATTCAAGGGTTGTCTGCCATGGTTTCCAAAATTCACTTAATAAACTTCAGCACTTTGGTGAAGACTCTGGGCTTACTGGGGCTGCCACATGGGATGTGTCCCTTGGAACATGCCATTCCAGACTAAGGGGCCCCCTGAGTCACCCTGGGAACTCTAGGGGAGGAGAGGGGTTGAGAAGAGACAGCAGGGCTTGGCTTCTGCCTGTGCAGCCCTAGCTCTCTGACCAGAAGAAGGCCAGCAGGGATTCCAACAGAAGGGTAGTGGCTCAAGTCTTGGCCAATGAAGAAAGGATGTCAGGGTCCAGCTCCTGGGCAGGGGGCAGGGGCGAGGAGGACAGTCCTGGCAAATGGGTCAGCAGCAGGAGGACTAGGCCTTCTATAGGACCTCCATGCCCCTCCCTCGGGGCTCACCACAGAGACTACCTTTCCAGGAAGCTTTCTTTGACAATAACATCATTATTTGCAACCCCAAAAGTAGTTTCTAAGAAACCTGTCAGCATTCTAGTGAATTGGCTGACCTGCCCAGACCAGTGAAACCAACTCAACTGAAATCATGACCCCAGGAGCTGAAACAAGATGATTTCCACATCCCTATAATTGTGCCCCCAAATGAGCCAATTAGCAAACTTAATTACCTAATCACCTGCCTACAAACTGTCCTTAAAAACCCTGTCTCCCAGATTCTCAGGGAGGTGGATTTGAGAGATTTCTCCTGTGTCCTCACTTAGTGTTCTGCAGAAAAAAAGCCTTTCTTCAATGAATAAAAAGAAAGAAAAACCATAGAAATTTTCCTTTTCACAAAAATAAGGTATTATTTTCTATTATCTGAGAGTATCAAGATGTCTTCAGGGTAAATCTTTCTACAATCTTGGGATGCCTGGAATCACAAGTTCACTGAAAGATGATAAAAGGGAGTGGGAAAGAAGGGAGAGAGAGATTTTGGAATTTTAAAGCCCTCTGCAACTCTCAAATACCCTTCACCTTCTTTTAGACTTATGTGCTCCCTGTTTGTGTTTTTGTTGTTTGTTTGTTGTTTTCACCTAGCTCTTTATGGTCTTGACTCCTTTGCTCCATCCTCTTTCAACAGCTCTTTATAACACCATAAACCCTAACTTCTTTTGTCCCCACAAAGCTCCATTAATCAAAGAACATTTTACACACCAGACTTTGCCATAAAAGTTACCACCTATCCTGATCCACCAGCCCAATAAAGCCTCTCTTACTAGACTTTACTCTCTTTCCTCCAACCCCACATTCTCATCATCATTCGCTTTATCTCTCTAGGGAGAAACTCAAATACTTCATACTTGATTATGCAAAATATTTGCATGCACCTTTGACTTATCCTCATTCATAAGAGATAGAAGTTATAGTTGAGATACAATAGAGTCTGTATCTCTGTGGACTTGAAAAGCCCATCAAGGTATTTTCTTAAAAATAAAAAGAATTATCTAACCCCAAAGATTGTTTTAACACGAACCTAGAAAGTGTTTATAGTTCATTTTCAGTGGCCATTTGTTGGTACTACACCTAAGCTTTGAAAGTTGGCAGTTTGGGAGGGAAGACCAACTGCGTATAAGTATTTGGCAGAGAAGATAAAGGACTGCTGCCACATTGTAACAAAACTGCCTAGAGCTAATTTCAAATACTAAGTACATGTAATGATTTGAGACAAGAGGTCCACTGTGTTCAAAGCAGAATGTTTATAAATACATTCTAGGTCAACAAGTGTCCAAAACATCTGGATTAAAGGCAACATTACCAGCAACTGAGATTTTTTTTTCAACTGTCTCAGAATGGTTTCTCTGGGTTAATTGTAATAATTTTCTTTCAATCACTTCCACTTTGTCCTAGCCCACCCACACAATTCAAACCAAATTATCACTCTTTTAACAGCAGTGACTTGGAAAATGAAAATAAGCCTATTTAGAAAGTACACAGAGCAAGGGGGAAGGAGAAGTGATGTCAGGCATCCAGCTCCCTTCTGTGCCCTGCCTGATCCCTGAGTGGAAAACTCACACAGCTCTCTCACTCCCTGTTTTCCATGGCCAACACTTGTTTGTGCATAATGGCTGGCGGGGGTAGGAGTACACTGATGAGCCTTGGACTGCAGCAAGGCTAAGCAATCCACATGCTAAGCCTTGGGATATGCTGCAGCTGTGTGCATTCATGTGCTGCCATCCCGGTGAAAGCGAAAGGGACGTGTTTCAGTGTAAGCTGAACAACTCACCCAGATGGAAAGAAACACATCTCCGGCAGACGAATTCTAATTCGCAGCCTAGGCATGGGCCTTCTATAGTGCCACTGCTCTAGGCTCCTTTTCAATGACGCTGCAACCACCTTCACATTGTTCCCAGTTTCTAAAGTGGGGTTGTGTCTCCCATTTGTTTATGCTCTCAACACTTGGGCTGAGTAACAAGGATGAAGACCTTTTGGGCTCAATGTCATTGACTGTTATACAGACTGGCTGATGCTTTAGCTTGCTATAGGGAAGAAAGGGAAGAAAGCCAGATCCAAAGGAAGAGTCCAAATGCAAAATTCCAGGGTTCAGTAAACATAAACTGAACTGCTGTATACACCTTTTATGTTAATAACAACGCGTTTTCCAGTGTTCAGGTTTATTTATATTCAGAACCACTAATCTCGTAAAATGCAAATGTTTAATATCACCTAAGGTGAAATCTCGCAGCAATGCCTTATTGATCAATTTCACCTACTAATTCTGAAATCTTGTTATAATTTGACAGGGACAGTGTGCTCTTACAGTGAAATCTATGTGGCCACATTTTCTTTTTACCATTTCAGAATTTTGTTTCTCCAGGCACTAAAAATAGTGCAGCATACTCGCTTTTTTAGTGCTGTTGTCCACACACTATTAAATAGGTATAGTTCTGTTCAAAATTCAAGAACTTCTGGGGTAGGGATTAGAATGAAATAATGATCATCAAAACTGAAGAGACCAATAGCCACTAAGTCTTGAAAGTGCATTTATATTGGAGACTGCCGAGTTCAACATGGACTGCCATCCCATATCTGAGCTTGCTTAACAAAGCAGTAGTATCCATGACAGTGATATCAGCATTGCTCATGTACATAGCCCTAACATATTCCACACCCAGGCAGTAACCAGTGCCTCATATTCTACATTGTGTCAAGAATAATTTAAATTGAGGCAGCAGAGTAATAATCACATAGTAAAACACTTAAGATTTTGATCCCTTGGTCACATTAAGCATCCAGGTGGTTATTTTTAAAACAATGACAATAAGAGTATAAATCTCATAGGGACTTTCAGAGGATTCTATGACCTATTTCAAATACCAAATAAAGTAAAAGGGCAAACACTACAAATGTATAAATAGTAGCTATTAATACTTTTATTTATTTTGTATTAAATTAGCACCAGGTAGAAAATAGTGCATAACTTAAGAAACAAATAAGATTTTAGTATTTGTAATAATAATATTTTCTCATTAACAAGAGGTCCCTCACATGTACTCCTCACAACAATAATTTGGCAGGCAAGCTGATCAAAAAGTGCCTTTGTGGAAGCAACAGGATCCAGGAAGAAGCTTACAAACCCAGTGGAGCCCAAGATGAAGAAATGCTGTTCTGAGAGGACGAGGGTGTGCCCAGGTCTTGGGATAACTGAAAGAAGTCCTGGCTACAAACATGGAAATATCCCCACACCCTGGTGGACTTGGCTAAAACTCCATTTGGTCTTGTCTTGCCAACAGCACCATCTACCAAGGGACTCAGGAAAAGGCACAGCTGATGGTGCCCCTAAAGGCAGAACTACTAGCCACAATCTCACTGTAGAACTTGAAGCAAGCAGCCCTGTCACCTGGCTCCAGTCTCTATCAGCAGTAATTCAGGAAAAGTCCTGCTCACCCAGAGATATGGAGGAGGCATGTCCATCTGTGCCACATGAGACAGGTATGAAGTCCTCCGCCCCAGCTGAGGAGCCTGCAGTAGCTCTGTGACTTGATGCAAGTACCACTCCATCATAGCCAGTGGTAGTTCTGCCTTCTCAGGCACCTACCTGCTGACCAGGTGGAACCCCTGCCAGAGATCCGGCAACAGCCAAAACTATCTGCACGTGTGGCAATAAGCCTGCCATTTGTGACCCTAATATGGATACTGAAGCAGACCCTACCCCAACTCCACTCAGTAGTCAGCAGTGATCCAGGAGGGAATCAGATCATTCCTGCGACCTGACACACAAGGGATCTCAGAGGAAGTGTTTACACTGTCCAATTCAGAGGGACTACAGCAAAGTTAAATGGATCATGAACAATCAGACAAATGTGATGCCACCAAAGGAAACTAATAAACCTCCAGTTACTCATCCCAAAGAAGTAGAGATCTAAACCCTGCCTGACAAGGAATTCAGAATAAACATTATTAATTACAATAATGAGATAACAGTGAACACAGAGAAGATAATTTAATGAAATCATGAAAAAAGTAAATGAGCAAAATTAGAATAAAGGACTAGAAATCATTTTTTAAAAGCCAAACAGAAATCCTAGAACTGAAGAATACTATGACAACTGATAAAAAGGTCAATCGAGAGCTTCAGTGGCAAACTTAGTCATGCAGAAGAAAGACTCAGTTAACTAAAAACAGGTCATTTGAAATGAGTCAGTTATAAAAAAAAAATTAATGAAAAAGAAAGCACATGAAACATCATAAAGAAAAAATAATATGTATTACAGATGTCCCAGAAGGGAAAGAGAGAGGAAAAGAACCTAAAGCTGATGGAAAAAAATAATGGCTGAAAACTTCCCAAATCTTGAAGAGGATATGGACATCAAGGTAAAGCACAAAATACTCTAATGTATATTTATATTTTATTTTATAATATATTAATATTATAAAATTATAAATTATATATATTTATATATAATTATATATTATAATTATATATAAATTATAATATATTATAAAATAATATATTATATAAATATATATAATTAATATATATTATTTAGACTATATAAAATAGTCTAAAATATATATACATGTATTTATAATCAGAAATGAAGGAGAGTTAAAGACATTCTTAGAAAAACAGAAGTTGAGGGAGTTTATCACCACTAGGCCTGCATTACAAGAAATTGCTAAAGGCAATTCATCAAACTGAAACAAAAAGATACCAAATAACATGAAAATACGTAAACACATGACCATCTGGGGTAGAGGTAAATAAATACATACATAATAAAATTTAAAATACTCTAACTGTAAAGGTGGTGTATAAATAACTTTTAACTCTAGTATGAAAGTTAGAAGTCAAAAATATAAAAAATAAAATAGGGACAATAATTTGTTAATGGATACACAAACACAAAAAGGTGTAGTGTGATATCAATATCACATTAAAATGTGGTAGAAGAAGAAGTGAAGGTGTGGAGTTTTTCCATGTGACTGGTGTTATGTTGTTATCGACTTAAAATAGACTGCAAGAACTACAAGATGTTTTATGTAAGCCTCATGGTAATCACAAAGAAAAAACCTGCAGCAGATACACTCCCATGAACAGTGCAACCTTGTTCATAACAGCCAAGTATTCATCCGTGGATTAAATGGATAAAGGAAATGTGGCACGAACCATTGTATGGTCGTATACTCTGTAGCCTTTGAAAAGAGAGAAGTCCTGCCATTTGTGACAACACAGATGAGCCTCGAAGACATTATATGGCATGAAATATACACACAGTGCAAAAAAAGTATACACATTTTAAGAAAGGAAAAAGTCAGTGTATGCCGATCACAAAAGATGAACACAAGTTGCATTTGAACACTTCTTACAATGGCATCAATCAAATGTTACTTGATATTACAATTTTAACACAGTTTTCCCTTTCTTAAAAGTGTACACAAATTTTTGGTGCCCTCTGTGTGCTTGTGTATATATGCGCATGTCTGTGTCTGTAAATGTGTATACACATACACATGCAGACATGCACAGACATGTATACATATACATATACATACACACAATGGAATATTATTTAACCATAAAAAGAAGGAAATTCTCCCATTTGCAGCAGTATAGATAAATCTGGAGGATATTATGCTAAATGAAATAAACCACACCTAGAAAGACAAATATCACATGCTGTGCAGAATATTCTTATATGCAGAATATATGTCAAGCCACAGAAATAGAGAGTAGAATGGTGGCTACAAGCAGTTGGGGTGTAGGAAAATGGGGAGATTTGAGACAAAATGTACAAACTTCCATTTATAAGATGAAGAAGTCCTGGGGATGTAATGTACAGCTTGGTGACTATAATTAATAATAATGTATTATGTACTTAAAATTTACTAATACAATATTGAGAATTCTCATCCCAAATAAAGAAATCAGATGATGTAATAGATATATTAATTAGCTTGACTGTGATAATTATTTCTTAAAGCATATGTATATCTAAATCTATTAATCACAGTGTACATTTTAAATCTATATAGTTTTTATTTGTAAATTATGCTTCAATAAAGCTGGAAAAAATATTTTTCTAAGATCAGTAGCCTATAGAAACCAGTGGTTTTTCAGTCTATTACATTTTCATTTTTGGTATCTCTTCACATGAAATCTCACCTTCTTACAAAAACATCTGCCCACCCAAAGTTTATAAACTATGTACTGAGATGGGAGTATTCTTTCTGGTATTTTATTAAGCCACTTAGTCCTTGCGCCAACCATTCAAGTGAATTTAATGTAAAAACAAAGTACAATAAGTCTTGGGTGCTTGTGTCAGCAAAAAGTGGAGTGACGGGGAGGTTGTATGAGTGCATATTTAACTCCAGCACTAAAAAGAATGTCTAAAGATGTTACATGGTTTTCCTGAAAATGTCAACACATTTGTGATTATTTCTCGTAGTGAAACATAATAAGAACAGGGAAAAATAAAGACATATATATAAACCCATCCCCAAAGTTACAGACAAAACCAACCCACTGGAGCAATAAAATACAAACTAATATGACTGGATGGAAAGTAAGTCTCCCATTAACTAGTAAACATAGATCATTATAAATTTCAAAAGTTAAATCATAAATCACTGAATAACCAGATAACTAAAAAGATATTTAAAAAAAAAAAATCATGTTTAAAGAAAAAAATGAAGTTAACTTTTGCATCCAATTTTTTTTTTTTTTTTTTTTTTTCAGTTTTTGCTGGGGCTGGGTTTGAACCCGCCACCTCCAGCATATGGGGCCTGCGCCCTACTCCTTTGCACCACAGGCATCGCCCCCCCCAAAATATTTTTATACTATCTATCTCTCAAAAAGTTGTAGTTATTTTTGATGGGTTTGCCTTTACTCTTCCTACTCAAGGTATAAGTGTTCATACACACAGTTACAGCAACAGAGTATTCTATTATTTGTTTACATACTGTTACCAGGGAGTTATACACCTGCAGTTGACTTATGATTGTTCATTTTTGCCCTTTCTTTCATGTTGCAGAATTCCTTTTGGCATTTCTTATAGGACAGATCTGGTGTTGATGAAATCCCTCAGCTTCTGTTTTTCTGGGAAAGTTTATTCCTCCTTCATGTTTAAAGCATGTTTTTGCGGGACATAATATTCTAGGGTTAAAGTTTTTTTGTTTGTTTGTTTTCCCTTCAGCACTTTGACTACATCATGCTGTTCTCTCCTGGCCTGCAGGGAGAAGTCTGCTACCAGCTCTTTTGCAGCTTCTTTAAATGCTATTTGTTTCTTTTTTCTTGCTTCTCTTAGGACCTTTTCTTTTCCCACCAGCTTTGGTAACTTGTTTATTAAATTCCTTGAGGTGTCAGCTTGTTTGGGTTAAAGCTGGCTGGGGTCCTACTACTGTCTTGTAACTGCTGATATCTTTCTTTAGGTTTGGAAAGTTCTCTGTTACTATTTCTTTCTTTTTTTTTTTTATTGCTTGAGATTCATGGAGGGTACAAAAAATTAGGTTACACTGATTGCATTTGTTAGATAAAGTCCCTCTTATAATTGTGTCCTGCCCCAAGAGGTGTCCCATACACTGTCACCCCATCCCCCTCTTTCCTCCCCTCTACCTATGCCCTCTTTCCCCCACATCCCCACCTTACATTAGCTCATCTACCACCTTCATATTAGAATTGAGTATATTGGATTCTTGCTTCTCCATTCTTGTGATTCTTTACTAAGAAGAATGTGTTCCAAAAAGATGGTGGCCGAGTAACAGCTTCCCTGTAACTGGGCACGTAGAGTCTGGGGAGACAGGACTCCAGGCATCTCTGGCTGGTGGGATCTGCCTACAATCATCCCTTTGAGGATACAGGGAGCCAGCAAGGGATTTCTGGACCCCAGGAGGAGGACAAAAACAGTGGAAAACTGGCAAGTGGCTGCGTGTGTTCGATCAACCTAATCACATCGGCAACCATGAGTACAAGCAGCAGTGAGACTGCAAATCAGAAAGGCCTTACCTGTAAACTGTTTTGGTGTTCTGGACTTGGCACTCAGTTGAGCTGCCTTGGAGAGAGCCTGGGCAGGAGTGTGGAGAATGTTGGGCATTGTCTGGGGCCCCAGAAAGAGCCACTGAGCTGGGCGAAGTAAGCCATTGTGAAAGAACTGCTCTGGCAAGCTTCACCCTCAGGGTCCCAGAGCAAGGATCGGGCAGGACAAAGTAGCCTAGTGACTGAGCAGCCTAAAGGCGGGGAGTGAGCTGCCTTACAGCCCTAATCCTTAGGGGCAGAGTGAGACGGTTTTGGCACACTGGAGCCTTGGGCTGTTGCCCTGGGTAGAGTGCTGTGATATGACAGCTCATAGCAACCTCAAACTTCTGGGCTTGGCGCCGCCCAGACCTCCATAAGAGCTGTGCAGCGACCCC
>CAUYPK010057572.1:0-42621 GCA_963574355.1 Loris lydekkerianus | reverse complement strand
TCTGTTCATGTCTCTTGCCCACAGTGAAATGGGATCACTTATTTGCTTAGTAATGAGTTTGAGTTCTCTGTGAATTCTGGGTATTAGACCTTTTTGGAAGTATAACTTGCAAAAATCCTCTCCCATTCTGAGAGCTGTCTACTTGCTTTACTTACTGTGTTTTAGCAGTGCAGAAGTTTTTTTTGTTTTTTGTTTTTTTAATGAGGCAGAGTGTCACTATGTCACTCTCAGTAGAATGCCGTAGCATCACTGCTCACAGCAACCTCTAACTCTTGAACTTAAATGATTCTCTTGCCTCAGCCTCCCAAGTAGCTGGGACTGCAGGTGCCCTCCACAACACCCGACTATTTTTGTTGTTGTTGTTGTTGTTGTTGTTGTTGTCATTGTTGTTTAGCAGGCCTGGGCTGGGTTCTAACCCGCCTGCCTCAGTGCCCTAACCTATTTCACAAGATTTAAATAGTTTTATGGTTATCTGATAAAGTCATCTCAATTCTTTTTTCCCCCATAATAATAATATAAAAACTTTACAATCAGTACATTTTTTTTTAATCCTTGGGTATCAGAAGCATGCATTTCTATCTTCACTGAAGAAAATTTCTTTTTTCATCTATAACTCTATTATGCCAATCAGCTCATAAATATTGTCATAGTGTGTGCTCTAGACCTAGATTATTCAAAATTCAGTAAAATAAAGAGAGAGAAAGAGAGACAGAGATTAGACAAATTTTAAATGTGTAATTGGAATAACTGTTCATGGTCATGGGTGGAGAACTCAAAATTTCAAACATAAACAACTCAGTAGTTATCAAAAGCCTAGGTTCATGCACTTGTATTAATCCTGTGTTAAAAGCAAACTGGGGGGAGGTGTCTAGGAAAGAGGATATTGTGTGAAAAAGATTATTCAGAACTTTTAAATTAAACTTACAAGTTCTAAATAGTAGTTCTTTGGTAAGGTTACAAATTCAACTTATTCATATTACTTCAAGTTCATACATATTACCAATCATATTTAAGGACCATAAGTTAATGTTTGTGACCTCATTTGCAGATAAATGGACTCTTTTGAACATCTTAAGCTCTATTTACAAATTTATTTATTTTTTATTTATTTTTTCAGACAAGGTTACACTCTGTCACCCCGGGTGGAGTGCAGTGGCTTGAACCTAGCTCACTACAGCCTAAAACTGCTGGGTTCAGGCAATCCTCCTGCTTCAGCTTCCCTAAGTGCTATACAGGCATGAGCCACCACATCCAGCTTATTTACAAATTTAAAACAGTAAAACTTCTCTAAGTTGACCACCCAAGGGATTGTAACAAACTGGTCAACATACAGAGCTGGTCAATATAAGGAACTAGGCCTACTCTATTGATGATGTACATGTACTTTAGTTTCTTGTAGAGCTTTTATTAGAGACTATCATACGACATCATATAGAATCAAAACACAGTAAAATCATACATAATCATATACAATCAATACATTTACTGTTTTCTCATGGTTTAATCATTCTTTCTGAAGAAGAGTCAATCTTGGTCTGCTTCTTATTCTTATTACAAATGTAAGCAGAGAAAGCACTTTCCTCACTGACCCTTACTCGGCACACCTGGGCATTTTTCTACAGCAAATGACTTCAACTGCATTATCAGATGCCTGACATCCTCTTCTTTTGGAGTCTCTGCAATTCCTGTGTCATCCTCACTTGCTTTTTCCACTCATTGGCTGCTTCATGCACTTTTACAATAGTCTGTACTTTAGTCAATACCACTTGGAAAATTGCTTCTGGGTCAGATTATTACAGGTTGCCACCTCATAGTCCATTGCAACAAAACCTTCAAAATCTACTCCTTCAAATTCTGCCATAGGAGATGGACTGTCTGATGGGACCAAAACATAGTGCTCTTGGGTTGTTACAAACCAACTTTCTTGAAACACTTTTGTATCATTTCTGGCTGAACTTTATTCTAAGCAGAACTGGTCCAGAGTACACATCCAGAACCTTAACTGATGCAGAGGGTGAAGTTGCTTCCACAGGTGGACCACAGGTTTGTATTTTAGTAATGACTCACGGCAGGAGCTAGGCTCTGTAGTGCACTTTAAATCTTTTGACGATGTCTTGGTCAATAGTTGGATTTTTGAGGTTGTGTTTTGAAGCAGAAATTTCAGTGTCACATTTCTGAGGTGATTCACTTGCAGGTGGCCAGGACAATTGTTTACTGTCTGTAGAAGAGTTGGTTTCTTCTTCATTTCTCAGTCAATACCCCTTACCCACTTCTCAAATAGGGCTCTGTGTGCATTTGTTTGATCTTCAAGTGACAGGGAGGTCTCCAGTCTTCAGATTCTTGAGTGCACTTTGCCAATTTACCAATCACCAGGGCTTCAGTTTTTCTCTGGTTGAGCTAGTGCAAAGCAGAACTATGAAACATTCTCGGGAAACTCTTCTGCTCTTATACTTGTCACCCTTCATGATGAGACTCTTGTCAGGCTTCTGTGTAAAAAAAAAAAGTCTGCACACATCAGCATTAAAAATGCCATTAGCTTTGAAGCTCCTGGCAAAGTCTGGAACTTTTTGGTGAACTCTTCCACAAATTCTACTGGAACTTCATTGAATTCACCACACGTGACTTTCTGGGAGATCTTGTCACAGTTTAAATTGCTCAAGCCAACTTGTGGCTTGAAAATCCACCACTGGGAATTCTTCTGTGAATTTTTTAGGAACTTTTTGAGTGTTAACTGCCCTCATTTGTTGGAATTAGCTTAGTGCGGCTTCATTGACTTCACTGAGGAAAGGAAGGTTTTCTCCTTCTCTGCTGTCAGGGTCCACTTTCCTTACCATACGCCTTCAAGTTCTCATGTTTACATGTTGGATGTTGCTGACTGTGGTCTTGCTAACACCAAAATGTTTTGCCATCTTTCTTTGGCTGCTACTTTCCAGAAAATGTGGAAGATCAACCTTTTCCTTCAATGTCAGTTCTTTGCGTTCTTTCCTTTGGCCATTGTGTCTCAATTAACTATAAGATTTTTCAGTAATTGTAGGATGTACCTACAGACCAATCCTACACATTGAAAAAATCTTCCACAACATGTGATTAACAATAGGACTTAGGCCTAATCCAACCTGTAAATAACAAATAAATAACCAATAAAACATGGAAAAAGAACTTATACTAAAGACAAAATAATACAATTAAGGAGAAAATCCCACACCTTCTACTTCTTGGTGTAGAGTGGATTCAACTGGTCAAGTTTTGAGGATAAATTAATATTTATGTCATAGTCAAGGTACAACTTACAGAGCTGGTGAATAGATAAAGGACAGTCTTCCATTGAGTACACATGGTGCATGTCCAATCTATGAAAATTAGATCAAGTTCAGGAGATGGTCAATGTGGAAAGGTGGTCAACTAGGAGGTTTTACTGTATGTATGTGTGTGTATACATACATATGTGTGTGTGTATACGTATATCTCAACTCAATAAGATTTCAACATAAATGACAAGTCTAAATCCCCCCCATTAAGCATTTCATAAATGTTATCAATGGTATCTGCTAACTGATATGTTAACTATAATATGCAAAATTATAAGCATCAAAAGTAACAAACATTCTGAGCATACATAGATTTTGTATCACGAAATATGTTGATGCTGTGAAAAACTTACTAAGTCTTTATAGAACTAAGGGAAGAGGCTTTATTATCAAGGAAGTAATTATGTCATCCTCACAGTTTGGAGAATTATCTCTCCACATAACTTTTGGATAGCCCTTTCAGCTTGCTAAAGCTTTGTATATAGGCTGTGACAACACTAGATTATTGTTTATGACACTGCATGGGCATACTGCTGGACTGAGCCCTGTGTTTAGCCTCCAAAGGAAATTTCATTATATGAAACACTTAGTCAAAGACCTTAGATTTCAGTCATTTTACTACCTAATTATCAAACCATAATAGGACTTGTAACACCCACTCTTGAAGTTGCCTCATTTGACTGCATTTTATACTTTTTTGTTTTTTGAGATATTTAATTTTTTTTTTAGTTAAACTCCTGGATTCTTTCAACATGCTTTTAAGTTTCAGAACTACTCAAGTCTTATAGGCAATAAATTAATAACCCATTACATTCTGGCTGTATCTCATGATTCATTTGATTTTTCATCCTAAGTTCTGGATCATCAAACTGATACCTTTCAAATCCCCTTGTAAAAATCTCTCCTGAGGGCACATTCAAAATGTGCAAAAGAATTCAACCACAAGAATTTCATCACACTATTATTTTTAGTAGAAAATGACCTAAATGTCAAAGTCTACTTTTGTTATTTAAAAATTCCATAAAGCCAGTGGAGTGGCTCACACCTGTAATCCTAGCACTCTGGGAGGTCAAGGCAAGCAGATTGCTTGAGCTCAGCAGTTGAAGACCTGCTTGAGAAAGAGTGATGCCCCATCTCTAAAAATAGCCGAGCGTTGTGGTGGGTACCTAGAGTCCCAGCTACTCAGGAGGCAAGAGGATCACTGGAGCCCAAGCGTTTGAGGTTGCTGTGAGCTATGATGCCACAGCAATCTATCCCAGGCCAGAAAGCGAAACTCTGTCTCAAACGAAAAAAGTTAAAAATTAAAATTAAAAAATTACAGAAATAAAAATTCTGTAGAGTCAGGCAGGATCCACAGTTTGCTAATTTTCTCTTTTCATCTGGGAACGACCTTATGGCTATTGTACATAGAAGGTGCTCAATAAATGCTTGTTAACTGAATAGGTAACTGACTGGCCTCACAGACTCCCAGAGCAGCCCTGCTCTGTAACAAGTATGGCACTAGGAGTGAGGCTCGGGAGGGCTCTTCATTTCAAAACACCTCTGTGAACCTTTCTTCACAACGGATAACTGATATTTTCCAGGTCTTATGTCATGTGTTATGCAAACCCATAGCTTTAATCCTATCTTGGTAGTAAGTCACAGCCCCCAGCCTTTTAAGAGCTCTGCCACTCCTCTGTAAGGTACAGTTTTGAAAGGAGGAAAAGGAAAAGAAACTTCTTCTCACCGTCATCCTTTTGTGGGGTCAAAAAATGTGGAAAGGAGAGTGGCCCCCAAACCATCTAAGACATAGATACCCCTGCTCTATATGAACTAATCATGTCAGAAAATGCTTACATTTCCCAAGGTGTGTGCAATAAATGTGTATTCCTTTTGTAATAAAGTAACATAGGATTTTAAAATTGTGCTCAAGTCATTCTATTATCTGCTTTCAAAATTCTTTCAAGGGGGCTGAGCGTGGTGGCTCACGCCTATAATCCTAGCACTCTGGGAGGCCAAGATGAGTGGATCGCTTTAGCTGGTGAGTTGGAGACCAGCCTGAGCAAGAGTGAGACCCCATCTCCACTAAAAATAGAAAAACCTCGCCACATGTTATATCGGGCACCTGTTCTACCAGCTCCTTGAGAGGCTCAGGCAACAGGATCTCTTGAGCCCAAGAGTTTGAGGTTGCTGTGAACTATAACACCATGGCACTCTAGCTAGGGCAATAGAATGGGACTCTGTCTCAAAAACAAAAGCAAAAAACACCCCTTGGACAATCATCACGGAGCATGGTTGCCTGAGGGTCTGCAGTCTCCTCCTTACCCACTCTCCTTTGCAGTCCCATAGTTTACAGGCCATGTTAACTCTCAGCTCCACCACAAGAGCATCGCTGTCCCCCACCTATGTCCCCTCCCTCAGTTACGCATTTGAAATTTAACGGCTGTAGAAATCGCCATTTGTGAGATGTATGGGATGTGTAACGTGGTGTGGTTAAAGGCAAATGAAACCCAGGCCCTGATCCAGGCTCTGCAGCCTCCCTCAGCCTGTTGCATCACACTTACAGTGAGGATCGCACGCTTCCCGGCGTTACTGTTAGGACGAGATGAGATAATGTCTGCGATAAAGCCTAGTGCTCAACTTTCTATGTGATTGGAGAGTAAACCAGTGTCTTTTCCAAAAAAACATGAAAATATGGCCAGTCACAGATGAATTTTAGTGCAGTCGGACTATTTTCCTTTTTCAGTCTTTCGACAGGTCTCCCCTCAGCTCTTTCTTGTAGTAAGACAAAGAAATCTTAGTCATAACAACCAAATCTACACATAAACTCCAACTTTGTGTTAAGAACAGTATGCTATACCAGTAAGCATGAAAAATGCAGATTTGGGATTTAAGATCCTCCCATGTGGCTTTAGAATCTAGGGGCTTTAGGTCCTAAGTAAGGTCAAAGAAAGTTTCCTTTCTAAAAAAAAAAAGCTTTGGCTCATATAATTATCCTTCCCTTCTGCACTCAATTGTCTACAATCTACTCTCACTGAGGTTATAGTTCTGCAAGGACAGGCCTTTTTTGGCTACTCTGGGTGACCCAACTTTTTTCTTGTTGAGTGCCACTATTAGCACTTACGGGCTGTGGAACGCCAGTGGAGATTGGCCATGAAAATACTATTTATTGTACAGCCCCCATTTGCAAAGCATGTGTATTTGTTTAATTCTTACAACAACCCCGTAACTATAATTATTTATATTTTGGAAATGAAAGCATTAAGGCTAAAAAAGGGTAGGTAATAATTGCAGAACTTGGAGTCAAAGCATGAGGTTTCCGCTACACCATGTTACCTTCCAAATGTTGACTATTTACTCATTTTGTTTTTTTTTTAAGCTTGTGGTGAAACCTCTAAAAACATTACAATGAAGGGCGGCGCCTGTGGCT
The DNA here is from genome assembly GCA_963574355.1 of Loris lydekkerianus. Lineage (NCBI taxonomy): Eukaryota > Metazoa > Chordata > Mammalia > Primates > Lorisidae > Loris > Loris lydekkerianus. Next base: position 35,904 of record CAUYPK010057572.1, on the reverse strand, counting down.
CAGTGAGGAGGGCAGCGGCCCCAGATACCGAGGAGGCAGGTTTGAACCAGCCAAACCGCAACAACAACAACAACAACAAAAGACATTACAATGATGTTTAGTTTTGTTTGTTTCATCTTTATTTCTAAGTTACATTCACCTGTTAGACAAAAATAAGCCTCCACTTTTTGATGCTATCATTGTATGCTTTCAAGACAAAGCTAGCAATGCTAAACACTCTCTATACACGGTAATAAACTAACTGAATTAATGAAAAAGAGAGACCATAATGAGAACCCCAGATCACTGCAATCCACCTGCCTCGGCCTCCCAGAGTGCTAGAATTACAGGCATGAGCCACCGCGCCCGGCCATGCATTCTAACTAAAATACTGGGCTCAAGTCCAAGTTTGAGCCCAAGAACCTAAATCAATCTGTATTGACCTATGTCAGTGCTGCCAAGGTATGAAAACGCCTTATACCCAAAGAGGTCAGATCCTCAAAAAGTCTAACTGAGAGTCACCAATTTTCCAAATGAAGGATTTGAGTAATTTATTTTTCACGATGAGGTGAGCCAATGCAGAGCTAACCCAAAACCTTGCTTCTCAAATGTTTTTTAAAATATAAATTTGAAAGTGGATATTTAGTTATAGCCAAACACATTCAAAAGGTGGCAACAACAACCAATGTTTTTTGTCACCTAGGTTTTAAAAATAGCTTACCTACGTGTTACCCTTTTAGACATTCAGATATTACTAAGTATATTCTCTTACCAAAATGTTAACTGCCAAGATTCAACCCACAGGCATATTTTTATAGGCAAGTTACATATCCCTGAAAAGTTATAGAAATACACAATAACGCCCACATCCCCTGGGCCAAAATCCACAACCAGCTTCTACAGCCCTGTGCCGCTGGAGGTAGCAGTTTTTCCCAAGTGAAAAGAACTCATAAAAATCTCAAAGGAGATGAGAACACCTTTTTAAAACATGAAGCATCAAACCGTCCAGTCCCACAAGAAGGGAAAACACAAGCTAAAAATATATCCCATGTTCTTTTCAATCCTGTTTATTGTATTTGTAAATAAAAGTGTTCTGACATATACTCATTCATGCATTTACCATAAATATTTGTACATATTTATTCAACAGCAGCAGCGCTAGAGATTCTGGACAATACTATGGCTTTGTCATTTGCATTCATGTGCCTCTGTCCTTACAGACGTAGATATTACCAAGGAAAATCACCCCTGTGAATTACAACTGGGGTTTAGAAAAATTGCATCACCAGTCAAATATCAAAGTTTTAGTGAGTGTTTACAATGTGTAAGATACTGGGCTAGGCACTGTGGCCATATTCAAAATAAAAAATAAAATTCCTGTCTTTAAAATTAAATTGAAGATAGATAATATTACTATGTACTTACTATCATATAAACAGACAACTGATTTTTATAGGCCTTTGAAGGCTGATCTGGGGGAAAAAGAAAAAAGGAAGTTTAAAAAGTCTGAGCTAAAAGCAGATTGCTGTCAATATTTTGAGATGACTAGTCTCTGAAATAAAGTGGCTTTCTCGCGGTATGAAATCCAGTACCCGGTGTATTGTCATTTAGATTGGCATTTGCCAAAATGCATTCTAATTTAAACAGTAAAATAAAGTTAACTGGAATTTCTCAGAGCCTTTAATATGGTAACTTCAACAACAGAAGTTAAAGGACCTATGTGTGCGTCCATGCTTGTCTTCTCCGGAGTGTGGCAGTTCAAAACAGAATTTTTAAAAACTTTGGTGCATATTTGTTGCTGTTAATCTAAAACAATTAAAAATAAGCATGGTGTGAATCATCGGAATAACTGTCTTATGGCTGGGTGGTGGCATATGATTTTAGTGTTGCCCTTCTTTGAATTTCTGTTTATGATTGGGTTAACAGCAAGCCAAAGAGATCGTGTTTTATTACACAAGCAAAGGTTTCCCACCAATTTGAATAGAAGAAAGAGGCGGGGACATGGAATCATTCCATGGAACATCGTTTAACTCGTTGAACTCAAGGGGAAATGCACTCTAGTGTGCAACTCATTACCCTAGCGCAGGAGTCTGTAGTGTACACGTTCCAACTTAAGACAGTTTATTAACATTAGCATAATTTAGCATCGCTGCAATGTTAAAATTTCTAAACATTATTTTCATACTTGTATGTGCAAGATGCTATTAAAATTATTGGCAGAACAAAATGATAAACGATAGTCAGACATTAAAAAGAAAAACTAATTGCAATGATAACAGCAGTGCGTGAAAAGATCCATCATGGGGGAAAGCAAAAAAGCCATGTAGACAAGTAGAATAAAACCCACAACACATCCTCCCACTGTTTAATTCAACATTGACAATTTAGTTTCAGCAAAACATTACCCGTTGCATTCAGCTTGCGGATGTATCTTCCAATTTGGTTTTGATTTATTAATTTTCTTTGGTTTTGTTATCATATGAGAGACAGAATAGCAGTTTTCCCTCATCTAATATTTGTGTGTAGTTTTAAATAATGTTATAATAACAATACGTTAAGTCAACACTTAAAGGGGGAGATCTTTAAGATTCTCCCTCCTGCTTTAATCAATTTTGGCAAACACTGACATAGTGAAAAGAACCTTAAAAGTGAAGTAAAAATAGACTTGGGTTTAAATTCAACATTCAAGGGTAGGAGAGGGTAAAATAAACAAATTAATTAATAATTAATTCAATATTAAAATCTCTGCGAGTCACAGTTTTCTGATCTGTGAAATTAGTATAACATGGAAACCACCTTTTTCACAGAGCTGTTCTTGAAGGTAACTAGCTCAATGTATGACACATCATAGGTATTCAACAAATAGTAGTTAATTTTTTGAGTAGTAACAATCTGTCAAAATCTTTAAGTATGCAGTTTTTATAATCCAAATCTGAAAATTATACTTTTTACTGGACTATTTAGGACAGTTGAATTGGACAGCAAAGATAATCAACCTAGTAACAAAATAAATAAATAAATAAAGGTTTATTTAGCTAGTATGCACATCATGATTCTGTTTATAATAGAATAATAAATTTACATAAGTTGCCATATATATAGCACCAATATACAGTTTGGCCAAGTGGCCATGTGTTGAAATCAATATTCAGCAATGCTAAATCTTCTTATCACCATTAAAGAATCAACTTCTGGAACACAAACACAAATTTGAAGTGCTGTTTCTAAAATCTTTATTATGATAACAATTACTTTATTAAAAATTAAAGAAAGTTTCAAAGTTTAATATTATAGTTCAGGAACAATAATGTCTTAGCATAGTCAGCTGTTAAACTTGTTTTGGTGCCTATATTTGTGTTATTGGAGAGACGCCCCCTTTCAAGTGGCACATGTAAGAACATCACTCACCTTTCTTGTCCAAAGCAGAAAATGTTTTTCAGTAACATGTTTTCTGGAAGAAATTTTGTACGTAGGACTCATAGCTTGGGTAAGTCTCAAAAAATCCTCTATCTTTACATAATTAGCTATAACAAACATTTTAGCAAGCTTTTAAAAATATTTTTTGAATCCATAAACTCAAAACCCTAAGAAAGTATCTTAAAGCATTCTTTCAAAGCCTATTGTTTTTAACTTTGAGTAGTAAGTACAAGTTATGCTTTGAATAACTTATCTTTCTCTAAGATTCTCTTCCTTCCATCATATGCTTTATTTTAATCATAAATGTTATTATACATAATCTTGGAGCTTCTCATCCTTGCAAAATTTATACATGGCAATACAATTATTATAATTCTTCTTCACACAGTCTAATGTGATCCCCAAAAAGTTCTGTGTCCTGACAAATGACCTAACTGGAATTAAGTAACTAAAAACCCAAGGAATGCTATGCTAAAAGGTAATTTTTGCTTAATGTTATGAATTCCAGTTCACAAAACAGCTCTACTGAGGTTAGTGTTATGGCATAATTTTAACAGTGTCTCTATTTTTATGTCTTATATTACTTATACATTTATGAATATTTACTTATAAAAAATGTCTTATTCTTCCTAGTTAATGCCACCCTTAAATAGGTCCACAATTCTTCGTCTGCAATTTAAAAATCCAGAAGGTCTAAGAAATGAAAATACTTTCATAACTCACTTGGCCACAAAATCTGTCTGATCTCATGTTAGGCTTAGTGGGGATAGTCACGCATTTTACTACATAGTAATGTGCTTTGTTATTTTATTTCCTAACCCACCCACTCTGAAAGTGTTGCTATATAGTACATACAACCTATTGTCTTCCTAAAATCTGAATATTTCTGAATTTCAAAGTCCCAAGAAATTCAGATAAGGGATTATGAACCTGTTTTCCCTCTACTGAGCTATTTGAAAGTTCTTAAAAATTGAGGGACATTTTTGACACATAAAATTAGTAAGCTCACAAGCACTCTTAATAATTGTAGCATTTTACTCTCAGAAGAGTAAAAATGCATTAACACTTCAACTGACAAATGTGAACCAACTACACAAGTGAATTTTTACTTCAAGTACTATCTAGAATGCTTAGGAAGATTAAAATATTATAGTTGTCTATTTTTAAAAGTGAGTATTCTAAATAGCATACCTTGTTTGTGTTACAAATATTACATTATGGAGTGATAGTACGTTTTACCTTTCAAAAGCCAAAGTCTAAAACTGAAACCAAATAGTAAATTTTGTCTGAATACGGAAGCTGAAGCCAGACTTCATTGTATCCTAAATTTTACATGTTTTACATATTTTCCAGTTTTATTCAAAGATCATTATTGCATTTAAAAAAAATAGATTCTCATAAAAATTTAACACAGAGTGAACATTTGTAATGTTGGTACTTACTTTTGGAAATCAAGTTGGGGAGCTCTCTTCGACGTTGCCCCACTGTTGGGGGCAATTGATCCCCCTGTCTCAGCCTTGCTCCTGGGTCGCTGGGATGATAGGCAGGTATCACTGCACCTGGTTCATCAGTACTTTCAAAGTCAAAACTTACCTAAAAATAAGATTTTTAAAAAATTATTATTTATTAAATCATAACTTTGTACATTGATGCATTTATGGGGTTCCGGGTACTGCTTCGATATACAATGTGAAATGCTCTCATTGAACTAACACATCATCAAGAGAAAGGATAAGACTATCTGTGGGTGGAGGGTTGGCAATATAGGTGTGGGTAGGGGGTAGAAGGGTCCATGGATAAGTAACACCTTTGGTGGGAAGAGCATAGGCTTTGCATCGACACTATGTAAAATCATATTTCAGTTCCAGATTTCAGTTTCTAGCAGAATGATCTTGGGAAACTGGCTTATTTTCTAGACGGTTCTCGTCTTCATTTATAAAATCAAGGCCATAAAAAGCACCTTTCGGAGTTGTTGATGGTATTGAACACGTTCATTCGTGGAACTGTCTAACATAAAGTTAGACTATGTAAAACCTAGAGTTTACTATCATCTAATAAACAGTAAAAAAATAAAAATAAAAAATGCATGACCCTTTCTTAGGGGAAAAAGTTTTAAAGAGGTAAGATGTAAGCTGTGACGACATCTCCACTCTGACTCAGCAGCCAAGTGACTGAGCGTCTCTTCTGTTTTCCCTTTAATCTTGTGCTGGTTCCTAGTACACTCCTCCACATCATGGAATTATCTATAAGCCGCAAATGTCTGAGTGCCTTAGATGAAAAGTGCCGTCACAGAGCAAAGTGTTATTCTAATCAGTTCTTCTGGCCACATTAAAAAGGCCACACGTGAAGGTTTCATCGCACCACCTCTCTCTCCCTTCTGCTCCAGCACTTTCAGCCGACACGCTGCTGCAGTCACCTCTTCACTGTCTTCCTCGGAGAGCTATGAGAACTGACCCACAGAGGTACATACCAGCCATTTCTTTATGACTGAGCTAATCCCTGAGAAAACCCAGGACACTAATCATATCTCTAGAAAAATAGCACTTTGCAGGGGGTGAGCTGGAATTCATCCCGTTCTGCATGAATGTCAGTGTCTTCCCTTTCGAGTTCAGTTCCTGACCTACCGTCTGGGACAACTGGGAATGTTTCTCCCATTGTTATCATCAACAGTGATTTTATTGTTACTTAAGGTATACAAGGATGTTTCTTCTTATCTTGAAATAGGTCAGATGAAGTGTGAGGAACAATTCCTCCGAGTTTTCACACACCTCTCACTTTTTTAGCAGCGTGCTTAGCGAATGTGTTGGCCACTAAGCCAGTGTGTTGGCTTAATGAAGTGATTTAACTAGAATGTTCAGGAATTCCCCCCAAAATAAAAAAAAATCTCATTTATGGTTTGTTAGTTTAGTATTTTTATGCCGAGTTATCATTCTATCTTATTTATTTCATTAATTTATTATCTTGCAACAACTGTAGCCTCTTTCGGTATTTGTACTCTTTTCATGAAATAGTACATGTATTTCTTAAGTGCAGGGAGAAAAGGAGACCAGTTAAAGGGGCTGGAAGCCTATTGCCCCTCACACATGATGCCAGTAAAAACAACCAACAAGCCAATAAAGGAAATACGATGTCCGCCAGTGAGTCATTTAACAATATAGTAGTAAAGGGTAGAAGGAGGCTCGGATTGTTTACGCTCCTCTCCTGCCCTTTAGATGCCCCACCGGAGTCCTTCACCATCCGCAGATCATTATTGGCATTTACTGTACTTTATGGAGGAAACGGACCAGGCAAACACTGGTTTCCTTCACTACTTCCACCACAAATTTCCTCAGATCTGGAGAGAGAAGGAGACTTACTTCCCTGCAGGGAAGGCTCCTCCGAGGCGCTGACCTCTCCCAGGCACTCTTCCCTGTATACAGCCTTGCTCTCCATCCTCAACCTTCCGTGAGGTTGCAGCTGCTCTCGCAGACTTGACTTCTCTTTGACTTAGAAACACGTCCTATTTTCCCCCATTCTAAAGTGCCCCATCTATTTTTCTACTTTCATTACCAAACTCTCACTTTTAGGTTTTCCACTCTATTAAAATGATTCTCCCAAAGGGCCTGCGAGGCCTCCCTGCACACAAATCCATTGGCCTCTTCTTGGATCTCAGCGGCATCTGATATTGTTGACACCCAGTCTCTGCTGAAATGCTCTTCCTTGAAGTCTTAGCCTCTCCTCTCTGACCTTTGACCTCACTGCCCTGCACGGGCTTTTCTTTTTCTTTCTCTTTTACTCATTCATTGAGGGCCTCTTTTTTCTAAGTAAATTTATTTCACGTCAATGTGAGGGCACAACCAACCAGGTTGAAAAATGTGATTTTGTTAGGTAGAGTCCCTCTTGTGGTTATGTCCTAGGCACAAACGGTGTACCAAACACCCCCACTTCGTGCCCGTTCAGTGAGAGCACCCCAACTCCGCCTCCCTCATTCCCTCTCCCTCTAACTTGAATTGAAATGAGTTCTTGATGGTCAGGGCCTTTCTTGACACCCTCTCTCTCTCACTGCACTCCCATTTGGAGGGCTTATCCAAATTGGTCAGTTTTCTACTAATGACTCCAAAATATGCCTTTCCAATTCTGACTTCCCTGCTAAACACTGCCACATCCCTAAAACAATTTACAATGTTAAACCTCAAAGCAAAATGCAGCATCCCCATCTTAGAACCATTCTTGTGTAGACAAAGCACCTCCAGGCTCAAGGAGCGTGTGGGTGCACATTCAAATTCTTCCTTTCCCTCTCCCCACATGAATGTAATCAGTGAAAAAAAAGAGAAGACTTCAAAACCAGACTGACTTGGATTGAAACCCTATTGTGCCACTTTTTAGAACAGTGACTTTAGGTTAATTGCTTCATCTCTCTGAATCTCTTCATTTGAATGAATCGGGTAACCATGGTTGCCCAACCCAGATGTCGCCCCAGGTAAATGAGATAATGTTTACAAAGCACCTTGGATGTGCCTGACATATCATAGATGTGTGCAAATACTTTTTCTACATTTTAATTTTTAGTTTTGCTTCCCATCTCTTTAATCTCAGCATTTTCCCTTGCGATGATCCTGACCTTGTCACCACATTAGTTTTGTGTCTCATTACCACTTGCCTAAGTGATTGCAACGTTTCCAAAAATGCCTTCTTGCCTGCCCTGCCTTCCGCCTCTTCTCCATCCTCCCCACTACTACCAGCATTCTTTCTGGAGTACTGCTATCATCCTGTGATGACACATGGCACAAAGGATAAATGACACTCTCCCCATCCAGGTGTTCAAGTTCCTCTACAACCTGGTCATTTACAACCTTTTAAAAATCACTACCAGTTCCCCAACTCTAGCACTTAAGCTCACCTGGACTCTTAGTTAGACATTCTTTACTTTCCTACCTCCTTAACCTTTACTCACTTATATTCTTTGCCAACTAGTGATGTCTTAAGACCTGGGTTAGTCCATGAGGCTCTGGGGCCTATTGCCTGCATTTACTGAAATGATGCTGAGAAGAATCAGCAGGTAGCTTTTATTCAACATGGAAATTAGATGCCAGGCCTGTTTTTAAGTACTTTGGGAATATGAACTCAGTCTTTATAACAACCCTGCGAGTTAGGTACTATTATGATCCTAATTCAAAAGATTAGGAAACTGAGCCACACCAAAAAAGTTTTGTCAGGTGCCCAAGGTCCTAATAAATAGCAGAGCTGGCCTTCAATGACAGAGTCCAGAGAGTTTAGAGTGTGTGCTCTTAACTCATCAGCATGCCGTTTCTTCTAAAAGCTTACCAAGGTAAGCCATTCTAACTAAAGCTCCCGGTCCACGTGAAGACACACACCAATGGTCAGGCCCAAACAGGTCAGAATTGAGAAACACTGATGCCTGAGGAAGTTTAACGTTGATAACTGCAAGATGAGCAGTTGGGAATTGTCTGAGCAAAGTTCAGCGGCCATGACCTTTTTTTGACACAGTACCCGGGACCTTTGCTGTGGGGATGTGACATGGGCAAGTCAGTCTTGTTAACAGTCACCTGTGTGTCTTTGACCCCCAGGAGGCATGTGCTTCCCCAGAGAAGGAATCGTGTATTCCTAACCTTTGAGTCCACTACAGAGTTCACCTTTACCTGATCAACACATATCAAGTGTTGGGACACATTGGGACATTTCATGGTTTCTTCTCTCAGTTGTTTTGGTACTTTTCCTCTGATGTGATCTATAAATTGTAATTGTTTGAGACACTTGATTGCCTAGAGTTTTCTCCACAGTGTTTGCAAAAGCTGTATCAGTCACCCTAAAACCGCAAGACTGTCTGGAAATGAATTAGGGTTGAGACTTTAAAGAATTGACTCTCGAGAGTTTTAATTAGAACTGCAAATTCATCACACAGATTCTTTGCCATTTGGTGAATCAAACCTAATAAAATTGCCATGTTTGGCTCAGTTACAAGTCTTGTGCCTTCTCTGTATCCCTCTGGCCTCTTACTCGGTCTCTAAATATAGTAGGCTCGCTATACATTCTAGACTAATGCATGTCTGAGGATGAGACATGCTTGTGAAAATTTCACATTTGGCTACTTTCTCTTTTTGTCTCTGAAGTTTTAAGTTGTTTCCCTCAGAGGAGAAATTGTCTGTTACAATACAGAAGAGTCTGGGTTATTTTCCTAAGTGTTCAAATCTTGAATTTAACAAGAGGTTTGAGATAGGGGTCTCTATTTTAAAAGTTTACACAAAGTAAAGTTCAGTCTGTACACTATTGACCATCAATCCAGACATTCAATTATTCTTCTATTTGAGATTAAAAAAAAAAAAAAAAAGAGCCTTTTCACTTCCATTTCCCCTAAATCATCTAATTATGTTTTTTTTTTTTTTAATTACCACATCTACTCTCTGACCTTCAGGCAAAACTATGTTTAAAAAATTCTCTGAGCAGATGAGAATTTGTCTTGATTTTAGATATCTTTAGAGATTGTGCGACTACCCCCTAAAACCTGTTCTAATGTTTAATAGTTCAAGCCTTAGTCCTCATCTAATCTTTTCTCTGACATTTCTTTCTCTTATTCTCTTCAGCGGAGCTTAAGAATGGCCGGGTACCTTGTGTAATGACTTCACAAAGTCATTTCTTTTTCTCAAGAAAAGGACATTAAAAGATTGAGAAAACAGAGTTACTGATTTATATGCCCCTGGATTGTAGGGTCTTCTTGTACATCCAAGATGCTGATTTTTTTCTTTCTTTCTTTTTTTTTTTTTGCAAATTATATATATATATATTATATCATAGCTGTGTACATTAATGTAATTGTGGGGTACAATGTGCTGGGTTTATATACAATTTGATATATTTTCATCAAACTGGTTAACACAGCCTTCATGGTACCCTCTTAGTTATTGTGTTAAGACATTTATATTCTACACCTAGTAAATTTCACATGTACCCTCGTAAGACGCACCGTAGGTGTGGTCCCACCCGTTACCCTCCCTCTACATATCACCCCCCATCCCCTTCCCTCCCTCTCCTCTTTCTCCATATTCTTGGCCTATAATTGGGTTATAGCTTTCATATGAAAAGCTTGGTTTCATAGTAGGTCTGAGTACATTGGATAGTTTTTATAAAGATGCTGATTTTAATACAGAAATAAATGACATGGCTATGTGTTGTAACTGACCTTGGAATATGAATGTCTGAGACTGAGCCCTAGTTCTCAGTCGTATCGTGTGGCTTTAAAGAAATGAAATATAATCTTTATAAGATTATATATCTTGATATGTAAAATAGGATCATAATAACCCGATAGAGAGATTTTTCATACACCATGAAATAATGTACATATATGAAGCATGACTTTTACCCTACCAGGTATCGTCTACAAATCCTTTTCCATTTCTATTATGGCTCTATAGAAGAGATTAAAACCAAGATTCTTTACCTTACACAGAAAGGTCTAAAACTGCATCTTTTTTAGGATAGGACCATGTCAATTTAGCAACGATCAGATATTACCCAATTATCACAGGAGAATAGGAAAGTATACTAACATGTGTATACCTACATACCTTCTTTGGGAGGCTGTTAAATTCTTCAGGGCAGGGACTTTGCCTTATTAATCTTCATAACTTCTACTGCCTGTGCAATCCACAAGGCAGGTGTTTAACAGCTATTTATGGGATTCACAAATGGTCCGAATGAATTATTTATAATACTTTAAAATGTTAGCTGGTTACTTGAAGGGAGACTTGACATACCATCAGTTGCCAGTAACTCCTTCTCATCTTCAAGGGTATTGAAAGACATTTTCCTTCCTATTCCTCATATATATCACCGCAAAGATTTTTAATTTAGCAATGAATTAGACACAAGTTGAATAATATAACATATCCTAACTCCTGGGAACACTTCTTTGTCCTAAAATATGTGTTCATCATGAAAGAGAAAACAAATATTGGTGATCCTATACAGCAGTAAGATTAATTATTAGACAAAGAAACAAGTAAGACATTTAAAAACAGACATCACTGAAGGAAGCGATAAACATTTAAATGGCAAATATTTTACTCCAGGGACTTGGCTAACGCCTTTGAAAGTCTTGGGGCCAATTATGTGAACTTTGGAAACTTACGGCTATGTGGGTGCTGGAAAAGAATATGTCTTTTCTTTGCATAGGCTTCCAGAACTAGTTCTCATGAATGCCTAAAATATTTGGTGTGATGTTTTATAAAGTCATGTCAGGAGGGTTTTTTTTTCTCTCCTCGCTTTAAGAGAAACTATTGTCCTCTTGAGCTTCTTTTTAAACAATTGGCTTCATGTCAGTGTATGGTTTTGAATATTTGTAGCAACATCATGAATTCTTTGATGTTTTCTAGTTCAGCCCTGTGATTTAAAACTTTTAAAATGTAATTTCACCAAAAAAAGGGTAAGACAATTTTAGGTTCTCTTTTGGTTCCTTCTGGTTGACTCTGTCATACAAAAGAACTACTTGAGTTTACCCTTCAAGGACGAGGCTAGGGAATAAAGAAAAGCTTTCTTTTGTAAAGATCCCCAGAATTGGGTGTCTTATACCTTTGGCCTACATGGGCTAATGGGCAAAGAACCTAGGACGGTACCAGAACCCAGCAAGTAGACAATGTTTTTAGGGTGGGCACAGATTTTTAGGGGTGCTAATACAGCCTCTGTATCAGCACATCATAAGGTCATCCAGACTGAACTGCCAGAGTTTCTGATCAATCATAGGTGCTTACTAATGATGAACACAACCTTATCAGCTGGGTACTTCAGGCTCCTGGCAGGGAAGACTTTTGCCATCTCATGTGTACAGAAGACAGGCACAATTAAAGTATATGAGCTACTAGTTTCAAATGACAGGTATTGTGAGCCAGGCATGGTGGCTCATGCCTGTAATGCTAGCACTTTGGGAGGCTGAGGCAAATAAGTTGCTTGAGCTCAGGAGTTCAAGACCAGCCTGAGCAAGAGAAAAACGTCATCTCTTAAGAGAAAATTTTTTTTTAAAGACAGGCATTGTTCGAACAAAAGCTACATTCTGAGAGGTCCTTTTCATAGCAAAGGGGTCTCCAGGATTATAGCTTGTCTCCCAAAGCCTTCAAGCCCTATTGAAAGTTCTAGATGCCATTTCTATACTTAGTGCAAACCAGGGAACTAAAGCCAGGGTTAAACCACATGACTGGAAATTAACTTGGAATCTAAATCTCACTTTTGAAAGCATGTCCTGTTAACTTTAATGCCAATCCTAGTAAGAGAAACTAAATAAAACCTGTCAAAGTGTTTGTCATACCTATTTTGTGACTAACTCTGGAAATTGTCTTCAATCAATTGGATTGACCTGAAATAATATCAAAAATTAAAATAATTGAAGATGGTTTAGGAAAACAACTTCCAGTTTCTGCATCCCTTTTGTGGATATTGGGTTACTGTGCATGTCGAGTACTGGTTATCAGGTGAAGGCATGCTTTCAGTTTGGAAGCCATGTTTCCCCTGAAGTGTGGGAGCTGTTGTTCTTGGTATAGTCATGAGAAAAGGCGATTTCTGCAGCAGAAACACTGTGGAGACCTCTAGAAAGATAAGAGAGAAAAGCTCTGTCTCCATTCTTGCTAGACTACGAAGAATCTATGTGTCTGGTAACCCGGGCCCTATTCACTGGGATTAAAAATAGCCTTTTCCACCTGGAGACAGGGAGGTAGCAAGGAAGGATGGACCAGCTCTTCAGAGTAGAGTATAAGGGGAAAGTCTCTAAACTATCTTGTCAGTTAGTTTCTTTTTCTTTCTTTCTTTTTTTTTTTTTTTTTTAATTATTTACATTCTTTTTGTTAACCTTCTTTGTCATCTCCCCTTTTAGTAAAACTTTGTTTGACAGGTCCAGATTTATAAGCCCCGTTGTAGACTGTAAGCAGAAGGGATGGGTGCGGGTAGTGCCAAGGATGCCACAGAGCTTTACCGCCAGAGTGGTGTTCAGCCCAGCAAGTCCTTAGAAGCTGCAGACCTGCCTGACACTGAGCTAGACCATCTCACTAGATCAGTTCCGATCTTGACCCTCAGAATCTGGGAGGTGATAAATGTTTGTTGTTTTAGACTGCTAAATTTTGGAATGATTTGTCAGACGCTGATAGATAATGGAGGAATAATGGCGTAGAGCTAAGAAGTCCAGAGGGAATGTTAACTAGAAGAGAGAGACTGAGATCTTAACCATCAATATCCCAGCTCTTTCCCACATCTCCTTACCTTGGGGGCTAGTGACTGGGTTCTGAGAAGTCCAATGGGTCCCAGAGGAAGAGGAGAGGTGGTCATGGTGGTAAGGCTGTCTCTGAAATCTCAATTAAGATACATAGTTGAGGAAAGTCTCCTGTGCTTCTGGGAGAGGAGGAGACTCTGAACTTCCTTACCAAGGGCCATAAAACATGAAGGCAGAACTGGAAGATAAAGGAAGGCCCTGAAAACTGAACTTCAGGGCGAAATGTTCTGCCTGCTCCATCCCCAGCCAAAGATTGCCTTAGCAGGAAATATAGGAGAAACTGAGGGACAAGTACTGAGAAGGAAAGTAAATCATGGGAAAAGGTTGGAACAAGTGTCCTTTCAGCACCAAAATGTGAATTCTAGATTTATTTTTATTATGGAAAGTGATATTATAGGGTTCCTTGTCTATTTTTTACATCTGCTGGCCAGTCATTTACTTAGACTCTAAACAAAGTAATTCATTGATTATAGTATAGAACAATGTAAATACACAATGTTAAGTGGGAAATAAAAAGTGGGTTCCAAATAGTACACTTATGTGCAATTCAATTCTACTTTCACTTAAAAAAAAAATATGTTAGAGAAAAGAGGCTCAATATGTGAGCAAGACGAATGTGAATAAGATGATGTTAAGTGGAAAATAAAAAGTAGGTTAAGAACGGTATGTGCAATACAATTCTACTTTTGTTTTTAAAAAGTATGTATCTTGGCTCGGCGCCCATTGCTCAGTGGTTAGGGCACCAGCCACATACACCCAGGTTGGCGGGTTCAAACCCAGCTCGGGCCAGCTAAACAACAATGACAACTGCAACAAAAAAATAGTCGGGCATTGTGGCAGGCGCCTGTAGTCCCAGCTACTTGGGAGGCTGAGGCAAGAGAATCACTTTAGTCCAAGAGTTTGAGGTTGCTGTGAGCTGTGATGCCATGGCACTCTACCCAGGGTGACATACTGAGACTCCGTCTCAAAAATAAAAAGTGTATATTTTATATGTATAAAAGTATTTATATTTATAAAAGTATGTATTTCATATATGAAATATATGTATTTCATATATGTATGTATTTCATATATGAAAGTATGTATTGCATATATGAAAAGACGCTCAATATTATTAACAATGAAGGAAACGTCAATTAAAGCTATGAATGATATACAACTGTATGCCTAGCAGAATATTTTAAAAAATTTTCTTAACGTGAAAATAGTATGCCAAGTGCTGGCAAAAAAAAAAAAAAAGTAGAAAAACTAGAATTTTCATTTATTGCTGGTAAGAATGAAACTGAGAACAATTTGGTAGCTATAATTTATAAAGCTTTTTTGCTTTACAAAGATTAGGATTTTTAAAAATGAAATTTTACTTTATAAAGTTAAGAACACTTACCCTATGATCTAGTAAGCTGGCTCCTAAGTATTTACTCCAGAGAAATGAAATATGTTTATAGTGACTTTATCCATAATTGTGAAAACCCAAATGTTCTTTAGCTGGTGAATGAGTAATCTACAGAGCATCCAGTGAAATATTACTCAGCAATAAAAAGTAACAAACTACCAATATATGCAGTAAGATGGAGAAAGCTCAGTGCATGATGTTCAGAGAAAGAAGGCAACATACTGTATGATTCCAACTATCAGGCATTCTGGAAAGAGCAAAACTACGGAGGCAGGAAAAACAAAATCAGTGGCTGCCAGGGGCCAGGGTAGAAAGAAAGGTTGGCATTGAGGGGACAAAAGGAAATTGTCATGGATTCTGGAAATAGACACATTCTATGCCTTCATTGCTTAGTGTACACATTACTAATTGTCTATAATTCACATTTAAATTTTTTCTTTTTTTCATGTTATAATGAATATATATATTTACTTTATAAATACCAAGGAATAGAGAGAAAAAAATCCTTTTTAGTGTACAATTCTATAATAGTTTTGACAAATACATAAGGTTGTGTAACCACTATTTATCTAGCTTTCTAAATGCCATTCTCCACTACATAGAACTAGACATCCTTAGAAAAAAGGTTGATTCCAAAGCTAAAGCAGAGAAATATGAGATGGCCTAGAACATCTCATTGCACCAGAACATTAGGATTTACTCAAAGAATGGAAGGAATATATCAAAAGGACACAGAAGCCATAAAGGGTGCCCCACTGGCCAAATCTGGGGAAATTGAAACATTAAAATATATAAATAATAATAGCAATGGATTCCAACCTACTGAGTAAATCAAAACACATGGGCTAACACTGATACACATATATACATAGATACAGTAGAAAGCTGAGTAATAAATATAAGGAAATAAGAGTTTAAAAATCATCAGTGGATTCTCAAACAAGTAGAATACTTGCCTGGTTTCACAGTGAATAAATCTAGGGAGCCTCACCCTAAACAAATGATCGCAGTTAATATTATCACTATTATGTGCCTTTTGCTATGATTACTACAAAATGAAGGACCTAACTTCACTTCTGTGGTTTTCCTGACAAATAACGTAAATTTAAGCATGAGGAGACATCAGAGGAACACAGGTTGACAGACATTCTAAAAAATAACGTCTGTATTCTTTTAAAATAACAAGGCTATTGAAAAAAAAAAAAAGCATAGAAAGATGGAGGAACTGTTCTCCATTGAGGGAGCAAAGAGACATGACTGGCTCAGCGCCTATAGTTCAGCAGCTAGGGCACCAGCCATATACATGGGGGCTGGCGGGTTCAAACCCAGCCGGGGCTGCCAAACAACAATGACAACCGCAACCAAAAAATAACCAGGCGTTGTGGCCGGCGTCTGTAGTCCCAGCTACTTGGGAGGCTGAGGCAAGAGAATCACTTAAGCCCAAGAGTTTGCCGTTGCTGTGAGTTGTGATGCCACAGCACTGTACCAAGGGCGACATAGGGAGGCTCTGTCTCAAAAAAACAAAAACAAAAACAAACAAACAAACAAAGAGATGTAACAGCCAAGTCCAATGCCTATCATAGGACTGGATCCTAGATTGGAGAAAATAGTAGCAATAAGGTATATTATGGGACCATTGCTAAAATTTGAATATGAACTATGGGTTAGATAATAGTGTTATGTTTATGTTAAATATCCTGATTTTTTGATTATAGGAAATGCAAAATTAATTTATTAGGAAAAAAGCATAAGGATTCCAACTCACTCATATATTTCAGGAAAAAAAAATACATGCATGAGTCAATAGATAGAATGGTAAAGGGAGTAGGGAAGCAAGTAAAAAAAATGGTAAATCTGGGTAAAGGATTCCTGGCAGACCCAGGTACTATTGCAACTTTTTTGACTTTAAAATTATGTCAAAATAATAAGAAAAAACAAGGTTAGGGATGTACCAGAATTGTTTTGTACCAGTCATTTCTTCTCAGCGAGCTAGCAGAGACACAATCAGAGTTTTTAGAAGTGTTTAGGAGAGTTATCAGCATATTTACAGGCACTCTGGGTGCTTTTCAAATCTGGTAGAATCCTTAGTCAGTAAAGCTGGTATCACATGTGGGTGATACCATGTCCTTCTGGAAACTTGGGGAGGTCCGTATTCAACTGGAAACCTGCTGGATTGCTGCTGTCTCCTTCTCCATAACTTTCCACATCCTTGGCTATTTCAGAACAAAAGCAAAACCTTGAAAGGGTGGCTTATTGGTTAGCATATATGCTTTCTATGAATTAAGTCCCCTATTATACTATATTTTGCCGGGTGCCAAATGCATAGGACAGAAATTAAGCCAGAGGAGGTGTGGGAATATTAATCAGCTGAGAAGTTGTATGAGCATCCAAGTTGGAAATATTTGCAAAATATCCTTCCACCTTAGCTGAGGGCACGAGAGATAAGTGGGAGTTTTGTGGACTTTTCTTGTCCCTAAGTACCACCACCTGCTCCTCCATTCTTAAAGCTTTGTACCCTATCAAGGGATAAGGAAAGAGCAGTGATGAAAATAAATGAAGATAATTTTGCAGAAAAGTTGACATTAGCATGGTGGAATGGAAATAATGCAGAATTTGGTGTCAAAATATCTGGAATCAAGTTTAGTAAACCACTCCATCTCTCGTAGTCTTCCTTTTATCAATAAGAAGACAGAAATCTTTGGAGGTAAAGAGTTTTTGTACAACAAACAAAACAAACAAAAAAAATGCTAACTATAGAGGAAAAGATTGATAAATTGGACTACATTAAAATTAAGATCTGTTTACAGACGACACCATGAAAAAAGTGAAAAAGCAAACCACAAGCCACAAGAAAATCCATAGTATAATTAAATGACAAAGGACTCATATTTAATAGATATATTTAAGTCCTATAAATTAATAAATAAAAAGACAGATAGCCCAATAGAAAATTGGGCAAGGGGTTTCAACATACACTTCAGAATAAAAAGATATCCAAATGATCAATAAACACATGAAAAGAGGTTGGATCCCACTGGTAGTCATCAAAGAAATGTAAATTAAAATTGCATTTTGACTTAGGTCTATGCCCACATCAGAAATGATAACATCAAAGACCAATAATGACCAGTGATTAGCCAGAACGACAAGAACTCTTACATGCTGTTTGTAGGGATATAAATTGGTATTACCAAGAAAAAACAATTTGGCATTACCTACAAAGTACCTAACCAATGACTCCATAATTCCAGTACCAGATCTATCTACCATAACTTATGCACATGTGCAGCCCAGGACACATGCACAAGAAAGTTCATAAAAGCATTATTTTTATTGCTTTTATGAAATACAAAAAATGGAATGAAGATGATGCAATACAAATGAGAATTTGGATCGTCTCAAGACAGTAAATGGATCAATAAATATGGTATATTCATTCAGTGAAAGTACTCCATAGCAATGGAAATGAATAAACTACAATGAAAACAACATTAATAAATATCAAAAAAATATTATCTTGAATTAGAGAGGACAGGCACAAAAGATGGTACATAGTGCAATTCTGTTTAAATCAAGTTAAACAAGCGATGTGTAGGGACAAACATATGGGTGGCAGAACTGTAAAGAATAGCAAGGAAGTGACGGCCCTAAGTGACCAGAGCAGCAGGGATCTCTGGTGTAGGGTAGTTACCTGTGGTATGATAATAGCTGAAAAAGGGCCCACGGGGAACTTGTGGGATCTGGCAATGGTCCTTGACCTGGAAGTGGTTACACAGGTGATGATCTTAATTCCTTGAGATGATACACATTTTGTGCACTTCATTGTATTTGTTATGTTTCATAAGGAATGAGTCAATTATTATTTTAAAAGACCTAATTCTTTCAGCCCTATCTACATCAAATGTCTAATTATAATGTACCATATAGTTACACAGTTATTGCTGTTAATAACAATAGACAAATACCTATCAAGGACCAAAGAAACATTTTAACAATAAAAATACTAGAATAGCATATCCTAAATGGAAATATCACATTTCTAAGGGCATAATGGCTACCAGCCGAAAAGCTCTGTAAAAATGAATTCATTCTGTCTAGACCAACTCAGCATCAAAAGTGAAAACAGATGACTTAGCTATTTCCTTTTCTTTTTAAGTTTGGTTAGTAACGCTCATTGATATGACTTTGGGACTAACTATGTGAGGATTAGGTAAGAATTGAAAAGCAAGGAGAAAAATTGTAACAAAAAAAGACTTAGAAGCCCAACTTACATTGTCTCATTTCTTCTGAATTCTTGTGTAGATCTGACATTTATTTTAAACAATCACTCTTATTATTGATAACATCTGCAATAAAATTAATGCCAAATAGTAATTATATATGTTGAATTTCAGAGAATGTTTTATTTATTTTTGTATCCGTATGTGCCCATCATTTAGCTCCTGAATGTTAGTAAGAACAAGTGGTATTTGTTTTTCTATTTCTGAGATACCTCACTTATCAGAATGGTCTCTAATTTCTATCCAAGTTGCCATGAAACACATTATTTCATTCCTTTTTGTGGCTGAGTAGTATTCCATTGTATATATATACCACATTTTCTTAATCCACTCATGAACTTATGGATACTTGAGTTGATTCCACATCTTTGCGATTGTAAATTTTGCTGCAATAAACATTCAAATGCAGGTTTCATTTTAATAAAATGATTTCTTTTCCTTTGGGTAGTTACCCAGTAGTGGGATCGCTACATTTATTTCTTTGAGGAATCTCCATCTGTTTTCCATAAAGGTAGTACTAATTTACAGTCCCATCAACAGTGTGTATACATCCACATTTTATTTATTTATTTTTAAATACATAAAAAATTATTTATTTAAAATAATTTACTTTGTGAGTAAATCTTAGATCTTTTCTTCAATTCTATATGTCCTATTGTGGCTAGAATTCTGTTGTCCATTACAGTAGAACCTCCATAGTCAACCACCTCCCTACATTGACCACCTCCTTAAGTTGCCCTAATTTTCATAGATCAGACATGCACCACACATACGTATCAGTACGGTAGGCCTAGTTCTTTATGTTGACCGCTTCTGTGTGTTCACAAGCTTGCTACAGTCCCTTGGGTGGTCATCTTACAGAGGCCCTACTGTATTATGAATAAATTATTAATTTATTAATAAATTTCATAATACTATTCCCTCTTCAACGATTTAATAGCATACATAAAAATAGTAGTTTTATGGAAGAAATCATTTGTATCTCTTGTTGGACTTTAATCCTGCCTGTGTAAACCTAGGATTAAGCCTCAACTTTTCCCTTTTTTCTTTTTTTTTTTTTTTTTGCAGTTTTTGGCCAGAGCTGGGTTTGAACCCACCACCTCCGGCTGGGTTTGGACCCACCACCTCCGGCATATGGGGCCTGGTGTCCTACCCCTTTGAGCCACAGGCACCGCCCAACTTTTCCCTTTTTTCCTCCACAATTAATCAGTCACTTGGTTGTACTCTTGTTTACTTTTAAGAGTCTCCAGATTCTGTATTTTCCTCCTTCCCCTTGGAAATGGTTTTAGTTCACAAAGTCACCACTCTTTCCTAGGATCTACGTGTATTATAGTGACCTCCTAACTGGCTCCTCTGCTTCTAATCTCTCCCTCCACTAATTCATTCTTCACATGATATGCTTTCACAAGCACAAGACTCAATCACGTCTGTCCCTCTCTTTGAAATCCTGATGGCTCATTCCAGCTTCTAGTTTCACCTTTTGCCACCAATCCCCTTTCCCCACTCCACAGATTCCAGATGCTACGATTACACTGAACCTTTGGGAATTCTCCCAACTCAGCCTTCCTATGCATGTATAAGCTTCCCGTTTCTTCCCTGCTAGTCAGATGTCTACCACAGGCACATCAGGAGGCATTCAAAAAATATTCATTGACTGCAAGGCTGTTGCACCTTAATGGAGTTGCACCTGGCACTCTCAGAGGATTAATTACTTTCTGTTTGGGGAGTCCCATAGTGAGCTGTTCCTATCTTGATTACTGTTTTGTAATTCTTTATTTTTCGAGAACAACAGCCCTGTTTTATTGATCCTTCATAGATGAATAGTACCTGGCATATAGTCAGTGCTCAATAAAATGTAACTCTTTCTCCTTATTTTTCTTTATAAACCATAAAAACAACCGGAACAAATGAATAGGGAAACTCTTCTGGGGGACCTGGTGATGGCTGCTAATAAAGGAAAACTGACCCTTTCATTTCAGCCTTTGAATTGCATGGATATGCAATAAATAATGAGCCAATAAATAACGATTGAGCACTTCCTCTATATCAGTTACTACACCAGATACTGGGCACAATGAATCACAATTGCTTTTTCTATGGTGCTCTATACCTGGTGGAATAATGGAGCTGCCCACGATTGTGCCTGGGGAAAGTATTTTTTCATTTGCCTTCACTTATAGGAAATGGCCTGGAACGTCCCATGCAGAAAGGACCAGCCTTTCTTTTCCTTTCTTTTTTTTTTTTTTATCTTAGCCTTTAAAATAGCCACTTTCATCATAAAGGCTAACAAAAGCATTTCTCAGCTTCTCTGTCACTTGACCTGAGTTGTCAAAGTATCCCCCAAAGAATCTGATCTGAAAAAAGAAATCTTTAGTTGTGATGATGTGACATTGATCCTCAGTCACATGTTCGCAATACCCAGACAGCAATATTAACCACCATCCTATTAAGTGGCGCCAATTATGTTGGAGAGCCCATCATGTAACCACGGAGCTGGCTAGCCCCCATTTGCATGAAGTCCTTTAGAGTTAGATTTACAAGCCTTGTAGAAAGTAAATAATCACAAACTGTCAAACAAGCTTTAGTGTAAACAATTAGCTCTTAGTAGGCTGTACAAAACACAAGACTAAGGTAATTCTTTTGTTTAAGGGAGTAATTTTCCTTCCTTTCAAGTGTAATCAAATTTCATATATTTCTGGCTGAAATGAAAAGACTTTAGGGAAAGGTTTTATGTTAATTAGTTAACACACACAAAATTAAAGTCTCATCTTCCAGACAGGGTTGAAAATGAAAATTAAACCTTCTGGTTAATTATATTTCTATATCTACCATTCATAAACAATCAGTTTTCTAAGATTTACAGTTGATAAAATCCACTTATCTTTATACATAAGTTTTTAGAGCAAGTAATAGAAAACTTCAGTCATAATAAAGTGGGCTTACACAGAGAGAAGGCGGGCTACAATTATGTAGAGTTCCGGTCCACTTCTCCATAATCTCCTTTGCCTTTCTTTGCATTTTGGCTTTATCTTCTGACAATTCCAGGCACCAACTTCAGGTACTACACAACATTATCCGAAAGAAAATGGCTCTGTCTCTTCTGGTGTTGTCACTTAGGATGACTAAAGTCTTTCATGAAGCCCCCCAGAGAAATTTCTCTCTTATGAGAATTGTGTTACAAACAAGTGCCTAAATCAGTCTCTGGCCAGGGAATAAGGATGCCACAATTGCCTCAGACCCATCAGGATTTAGCCCTTGCAGCTAAAACTGGTGGAGCCATACTCCTTAAGCCCCTAGCCCAGTGGAGGAGGATGGATACCTCAACAAAACCAGAGCTCTCTCAGGACAGAAGCAGCCAGGAAATCGGTGGTTGATTAGGCAACCAGTGTCCACAAGGGCATCATCCTATCAAGTGAAAAAGAGCTCAGAAGACACACAAAATTCTAAAGATTCAGATTTTTGCCTAGGGTTCAACTTTGGTTTTAAACTCCTCTGTAATTAATGTCCATTATCCTTGTACATCAGTCACAGAAACACCTGTCAATAGAGTTTTCTATTTACCAAGTACTGTATATACTCAAGTACAAACCGAGTTTTTGTGCCGAAAAACCCGAACTCGGCTTATACTCGGGTCATACAGGTTATTTGATTTGGTGCGCGCGCACCTAATCAAATGCACGTAGTCCCCAGTACAGCTGAAGCTCTGTTTGGACATACAGATGATGAGGAGGAGGAATCCAGTTTTGAAGGATTTTAACCTTTGTGATTTAGCTTAATTACCTGTTAAGCTATGGTTTTCTGCACTTTATTTAAAGTTTTAAAGTTGTTGCTAGTTTACAGTTTTTCTTTAGCAATAAATATTGAAAAGCATTTAACCTACTGATTCCTCAATTATTTTAATTGTTTTGGGTATATATTTTTATTTTTGAAATTTACCAGTGGCTGCTGCATTTTCCCCCTCGGCTTATACTCGAGTCACTAAGTTTTCCCAGTTTTTAGGGTGAAATTAAGGGGGTCGGCTTATACTCGGGTCGGCTTATACTCAAGTATATGCGGTGTCTTCCCCAAATGTTTTCACACATTCTCAATTGATCCTCCCATCTGTTTTATTGTTCTCTTAGAAGTTTAACATGATACAGTCTTGGTAGAGCCTTTTAGCATCCTTAAATGTCTTCATATTACCAAGTATTCTATATAACAGTTATGTTTGTATATTATCTGGGTATTTTTTAATTTATCATTTTTAAAAGATCCAAGAATAGACTCTATTAGTGGTTAATATTTTTAGTTTTTCTTTGAATAGTCTGCTGAACTCTTGGAACTTCTTATTTTAAGATAATGAAATTAGTAGTTAGCTTTAAATTTCACCTTAAATCCTTAGTTGCATTTCATGAACTTTTTGGAGATATTATTGTTAATATTAAAACCATGAATATCTTTTTCCTTCATGTTTTTAAATATCCATTTCATAAGTTCATGTAAAGCTACTCTAAGACTTGGTTAGCTTTATTTAACTAAATAAGTTTATCTTATAACATATTTTAGATATCTCCTAAATTTTAAGATATTCTGCCAAATTTTAAAGAATAAAACAAGATCTTGTTTGTGGCTTATCTTGTTAGGCTTTTAAATATGATAGAAATTATATAAGTTAAGGTCTTCATGTGAACTCCACATATTTCTGCTTTAAAAAAACCCAAACCATTAGGGGCAGTGCCTGTGGCTCAGAGGAGTAGGGTGCCGGCCCCATATACTGGAGGTGGCGGGTTCAAACCCAGCCCCAGCCAAAAAAAAAAACATTAGCCTAAAACAAAACAAAAAGTCAATTAACATTCAAGCAAAAGCAGTCATAAATATTTTTATTTGCTAATGAATAAGCTTACCCAGATCACATTAAAAATCATTCAAGGGGCCAGGTTTAGTAGCTCATACCTGTAATCCTAGCACTTTGGGAGGCCAAGGCAGAAGGATCACTTGTTGTCAGAAGTTTGAGATCAGCTAGCAACATAGCAAGGCCCTGTTTCTACAGAAAATTTAAAATTAGCCATGTATGGTGACACATGGCTATAATCCCAGCTACTTTGGAGGCTGAGCCCAGGAGTTAGAGGTTGCAGTGTGCTGTGTTGAGTCCACTCTACTCTAGCGTGGGCAACAGAGTGAGACTCTGTCTCCAAAAAAAAGGGGCAAGTTACTGAAGGAGAATAGTTTATAGGTATTGTTTCTCTATCTTTAATTTTTATTTTTCTATCTTTCAATTTCTATTTGTTCCTTTCCTAAGAATAAATGCTCTTTTGGAGGTTAAATCAATCAACCAGTATTTATTGGAAGTGTTTTATATGGAAGGCACTGAGCAAGCTGTTGAGAGATTCCCAAAATATTTTAAGATGAGGTTTCAACCCTATCTACTTAGAGAGGTAAGACATATTTACATCAAAACATAACTAATGATTCTAGGTGTAAATGAGAAGTGCTAGAATAGATCATTTTTTAAAGTTTGTTTTATTTTCCTCATAGATAAGTATTTTATTCTTCTTTTCCTTCTTGCCCTGTTTAATACATAAGTAAAATTGTGGCTGAGAGAGTAAAGTAAGCTTTCGAGTGTTCTTCCTTTATAAAACAAAGATGTTACTGAATTCCTGTTAACCTTCTGTGCCAAACACTTGGCTATTAGCTTTAATATAATCTCATTTAATCCTTACAATAACTTTGTGAGATAGTCGTTATCATTTTATAGATAAGGAAACTGGGGTTTAGAAGGTTGAAGTGACTTAATCAAGGTCACCCTACTAATCAGTAATGCAGCCTGGATTCCTGTACAAGTGTGATTTTTCTCCTACGTCATGTTATCACTGTTAAGTTCTGGTTCTGTTCAGTGATGATAGAAAAAGCCATGTTGAGGGATGAATGATACTAAAGATTCTAATTTTAAAAAGCAAAAGCAGAAAAAGGAGGAAGAAACCTTTATAGTGTGAGATACTAAGTGGACTATTAACAGGTTGCTTGTGTACATACGTAATGTGCCATTCTGTGGGTCTGTTACATTTGAGAGATTCTATCTTTTATGAAAATCTTGAATACAATAATAATTATCTTCCATTCTTATGTTTTAAAGTTTGCAATGCTTAATGAACAATAGACTTTTTCTGTTACTATTCATATTAATAATAAAATTAATCACTAATAACAATAGTAAATCCTCACCAGGGATTAAAAACTATTTGTCCAAAGTTTTAAAGAACTAAATCCCTGAAATGTATTTAATGAGCTATCTGCAACCCATAATTAGAGAGACTAGGTTTTGTTTCAGATTCCTTTCTGGGTTGTAACCTTTGTGATACTCGGCTGTATGTCTTCCTTTTGTCAGTATTCTTATTAGTTAGGTATCAAACTAGAAGTTCAAATCTTAGTATTTTGTTTTGCTAATACTTTCTGGAAACTGATGCCTTTTTTGAAACTGAAATATATGTGGGGTAAGAGGCATGAATTATGTAGGTAAATGAGATGTTCTCCTTGTTCATAGCAGCCCCAAACCAGTTTCTCCTGGTAGGATGAAGCTCTGGCCTCGCACACACAGGTCTAGTGATTTTTCTTGTCTGACTCAGCCTCCAGGAAATCAGTAACTGTTTCTTTAACACTTCTCTCTGCAGTAGATATTCTCACTATTTCTTTAATATACTTTGTTGGTGATGTTCATGGAACAATGATTTTCGTATGTAAGATCTACCTCGTCAATTAAATATTAAAATGCAGTTGTCTGTAGCCAGGTGTTTTCAATGTCTCCTTTACAGATAAATGGAAAAGTCATTTATATTTTGTCTTTGTTTTCAGCGTT
This sequence comes from Loris lydekkerianus, assembly GCA_963574355.1. NCBI lineage: Eukaryota > Metazoa > Chordata > Mammalia > Primates > Lorisidae > Loris > Loris lydekkerianus. The sequence goes on along the minus strand of CAUYPK010057572.1, from coordinate 9,751 downwards.
CTTACTTCCGTACTCTTCTCATGTATGGGTTCCACTTTCTGGTGTGGTTCCTTTGTGTCAAAGGAATCAGGGACACACAGTGTGGGTTCAAATTATTAACTCGAGAAGCAGCTTCACGGACGTTTTCATCTCTTCACATTGAGCGATGGTATGTTTCTAACTAGAATGTATCTGGTCTGTCTTATTACCCAGCAGTTATTCCAGGTAACGAGAAGCAGCCTTGTATTCTCATAATGAACATGAAGATTTAAATAAAATTGACACCTACGTGTATAAATTCCTTCTGTGCCATTATACTTTTCCCAGATTGGATCTTATTTTGAAAATACACAAATACAACATACAGTAAAAAGTTATGTATTCACCTTTATTAGAGGCAGTATAAATTGAGAAGCCTGAAAACAGTGTTTCCTTAGGCTTCTTTTTTCCTTTGAATAAAAGGAAAATGCTCAGAAATACCAAAGCAGAATGGGGTACCCATTTCTTTCCCTCTTTTACAGCAGATAACGTCTGTCTCCTAAGACCAACCTTTTGACCTCCACATCTTCCACCACTTCCTCAGAACCTAATCCTATTCATTCATTTTCTAACTTATCAGTTCTCCACTGATCTCCGCCCATACTCTTCTAGCCCTGGCCCTGTCTCTCTCCTTTCACAGCCAACCTTTTCTTAACAGAGTGGTCTATACCGAGCAGCTTCATTTTCTTCTGCTTACCACTTACTCCTCACCCCATTCCTTCACTCTAACCATCTGGTCACTTCCATGTCACTGAAGCCGATGGTCATGTTAAATACTTGTCATACTTAACCCATTAGCACTATTTGATACTTCTGAGCTCTTTCTTGAAAACACTGGGAATACAAGTGACCAGCACTGTCACACAGAACCAAGAAATCTGGCATCAGCCCTGACATTCTTACATCCGCTGTATGTATCTACTCCATGACCAATTTGGATTTTAGCTATTATGTTGCTCTGTTATCTCTACCCCCACCACCACATCCTTCCCCAGACTACCATGCTGCAGCACAAGAGAGTCTTTCCTAAACTTAAGACTGATCAGTCGTGTGTACGTCTCCTGCTTAGAATCCATCCCTTAGTGGCTTCCAGTGGCCTCTAATACATGTTGCGTAGCGTGACCCCACCCGTGTATCCATGTACAGACTCTTCCCTTTCCTAACCCTCCCCCTGGTCCACCGCTTCAGATCCTCCTTAGGGCAGCTTCCCCTTGCCCTGCAAACTCGCTCAGATGCCCCCGATTATATGCTTTTGGAGTACTATGTACTTTATTCACAGCCCTCTCCTGTAGCTTTTCTTATTTAGTATTTCCTTTTCTCTGTTAAAGCATAAAATCCATGAGAGCAAGAGTCCTATTTGATTTTGCTTACTAGTATATTCTACCGTCTGATCGAGTGCCTGGCAGTTAATAGGTGCCCAGTAAATGTTGTTAAAAGAACTAACAGTATAGTGTTAGTCCTGAATCCTGTTCATGATGAGTATCTGCATAATTATTCCCATATATGTCCATTTTGAGCCCTCTGCCACTTTTGTTTATCTAATTGCAAAGATTTGTTATCTCCCTAGAAGTATATGTTGTATAACCCTAAAAAATTGCTTTAGAAAACTATATTTTCAAAATTAAGATTATCATTAATCTTTTTTTCCTAGATTAAAAAATTTTAGGAAGTATAAATTTGGGCTTAAATTCAGATATGTGTTTTTATTATGTTAAGATTAATATAAACTGACAGCTAATGGACTCCAAAATTAGAAAATTTAAGGAGCAACCTTAGAAGTAAAGCCCTCTGTCTGCATTAAACATTTTTTGCTTAGCTATTAGGTTCAGAAGTAGGTTCTTTATAATTTGAGAGGAAGGATTCAGAAATGGAGAACACTATTTTTCATTGTTTTCTTGAAATATAAAAGGTTGGGGTTGATAACCTAAAAATCATGAAGTTTCTTTGTCGGGGCTGTTGTAGGGCAGTACTGTGCAGTAGATTGTTAGGAAGAGACATGCAAGGTATATACGTAATTTCAGGTTTTCTTTTAACCACATTAAAAAAACAAAGATGCATATGGAATTTATTTTAATAATATCCTTTAATACAGTCTGTCCAAGACATTGTCATATCAGAATGCAATCAGTATGAAAAAATGTTGAGGTATTTTACGTTCTTCTTTTTGCACTATGTCTTCACACTTAACAGTACATCTCACTTCACGCTAGATTCAGACTAGCCACATTTCAGGTGTGACCACGTGCGGCCAGGAGCTACTATATTAGCACAGTGGCTATGGGGTTATTTTAAGGAAAAGAATATTGTTGAATTTTCTTTTTAAAATGTTATGCGAAAGACTTTTTATTTATTCATTTTGGACTTGATAGACATAATATTGACCTAACTTAAAATTTTAACCTCTCGCATTTTCATTGAGGGTCCAGTCATGTTTATTTTGTGCCTGTAAAGGAGAACCAGCAGATGTGCATGTATCAGTTTGCTTCACCTTCACTGCAGTAATATGTCATTAATAGTTTTCATTTAAACATCTCTGTTCCTGCACTCTAAATAAAGAAAAACTAAAGAGCAATCTATTTTTTTTCTTATACAACACAAGTTATAGAAACCAACTTATATACTTCTGCTGCTTATTTCCATACAAGTGTCACTTTTGACTGTTTTTTTGTTCTTGTTGTTCTTAAGGATTCATTAAAATTGCCTCAAAACTTTCAAGAAATCCAAATCAAGTAAAGTATCTAGGTGTTAGAAATCTATCAAAGAATATACCTGAAGTTCACACTGTTGGTATATCTTTGGATTCAAAGCTACAGAGTTGAATATAGGTATGTTAAATATGTGTGCTTAAATATTCATATAAATTAAATATGAATAAGATTAAATAAATGCTATGCTACACATAAAAATATAGAAAGATTTAAAATTTTTATAAGTAACATAAGTATGGTCTTCAAATTCAGATACATACACAGCAGCTCCTCAGTATTTGCACAGTAGATCCCAGTACTGGTTTCTGGTATTAATTCTGGGATTAATAATAATCTACATGGTTAATAATTAAATCTACATGAGTAACAAGAACCTGTGTAGGTGCTCAAATCCCTTCTGTAAAGTGGCATAATAGTTTGCAGATAACATATGCATATCCTCCCATAAATTTTAAATAACCTCTGGCTCACTTGTAATACCTAATATAATGTGCTTTATTTGTATTTTTTATTATTTTTTAAAATATATTTCATCTGAGGTTGAGCAAATATGTGGATACATTTTTAAATATGTTTCATCTGAGGTTGATCGAATGTGTGGATACATTCATGACTTCAGAGGGCCAATGTGTGTGTGTATATCTCCGTCCTCAGAACTTTACCTCGTAAGTTCTTTCCATTTATATATGTTAAAATATTCTCTGAAATGTACTATCTTCCAGTGATTACTTTTTTATTTTTAATCAGTGTTAATACATGATGATAATGTACAGTTAGTCAGTTCCATATGTTTATAACTAAAGAACAGTCCCTTCCCTCACGTCCCCCAGTCTTCTGTTCCTACCCCCAGCTGTAGACACTCTTTTGCTATTTTTTTGTGGTTTGCTTTTATAGTCTAGATAATGATTCTGCATAGCTGTTTTTAAGTTTTAGATATTATTTTCCAAACTAGGAAATCCATGGATGCACATTTAGTTCTCTTACATTCCTGTACAGCTGGTGGCACCTGTAGCTCAGTGGGTAGGGTGCCCGCCACTAAGGCTGGCAGGTTTGAACCCAACCTGGACCAGCTAAAGCATCAGTGACAACTGCAACAACAACAACAACAAAAAAAAATAGGCAGGCATTGTGGCAGGCGCCTGTAGTCCCAGCTACTTGGGAGGCTGAGGCAAGAGAATCACTTAAGCCCATGAGTTGGAGGTTGCTGTGAACTGTGACGTCACAGCACTCTACCCAGGGCTATAGCTTGAAAAAAAAAAATTCCTGTACCGCCTCCACACTTCAAGTCTAAGTACAGTAAAACATTTGATTAGGTCAGTATTAATATACATATAGCTATGTTAAGATAATTCACATTTGAATGCAGTATGATTACATTATTTTGTGCTATTTGTTTTCCTGAAGATGATAATCGAGTTTTGGGGGTTTTTTTGAGACAGAGTTTCACTATGTTGTCCTCAGTAGAGTGCGGTGCCATCACAGCTCACAGCAACCTCAAACTCTTTTTGGCCTTAAGTGATTCTCTTGCCTCAGCCTCCCAAGTAGCTGGGACAACAGGCACCCACCACAACACCCGGCTATTTTTTGGTAGTTATCATTGTTGTTTGGCAGGCCCAGGCTGGATTCAAACCTCCCAGCTCTGGTGTATGTGGTTGGTGCCCTAGCCAGCTGAGCTACAGGCGCTGAGTCAATAATCTGGAGTTTTTTGTTTGCATTAGAGTACTATGGATCTGTGTCCCACTCACATGCAGCCTCTGTTAAGAGTATAGTCATTTCTCACTGTGTTCAAACACAGATTCGGCGTCAGTTTCTTTTTTTCCTGGGAACGTCTGTCTGCTCATATCTCTCTGGTTGCTCTCTGGCCTGCTGTACAGCCTCGTCCTTCATCTCCTTTTCCTGGTTTATACCCACTTTAGTAGTGTACATCTCTGTTAATGTCCTAAAAATATGAGAAACTTTTTGAGTCCGTGCATGTGAAAAAATATCTTTATTCCATCTTCATACTTGTTTTAATAGTTAGGTGGAGAAAGAATTATAAGTTGGAAACCGTTTTTCCTCCGGATTCTGAAAACATTCCCGTATTGTCTTTGGCATTCAGTGTTTCTGGGGAAGAGTCCAGTTCTGTAGAGAATCTGGATCTCGATTCTTTAAATGTTGTTTCCACCCCCGTCTTGGAAGCTTTTTCTCTACAATGCTTTGGAATATGCGAGGCCTTCGTGTGGCTCTTTTTCATGCGTTTTGTTGAGTACTAAATAGGCCTCTAAATCTGAAAACTCATGGCCTTTAATTTTTTTCACAAAACTCATTAATGCATTTAATAAACATTTGAAATACATATAATATAATTTTTTTAAATTTTTCTTGTAAATTGACAAATTTTACCTGCATACATTTATGGAATACAAAATGATATTGTGATTTGTGAATGGGATGTGGAATAATTAAATCGAACTAATTAACATAACCATCACCTCAAATACTTTTTGTCCTGAGAACACTTGAAACTTACTCTGTTAGCAATTTTGAAATGTAAAATACACTAACCATATTTACACACTGACACTAGATCTCAAAATGTATTCCTCCTGTCTTATGAGGCTTTGTACCCTTTGACCAGCATCTTCCCATCTCCCCACTACCGCTCACCAGCCTCTGGTAACCACCATTCTCCTCTCTGTTTTGTATGAGTTCAATTATTTTGGATTCCACGTCTAAGTGAGATTACGCAGTACTTATCTTTTGGGTCTGGCCCACTTCACTTAGCATAATGTTCTCTAGTTCCATACACGTTGCCGCAAATGACAGACTTTCTTTCTTTTGAAGGCTGGATGGTATTTCTTGTGTATATAATCCACATTTTCTTTTATCTGTTGAGGGACACTTAGGTTGATTCCATGTGGCTGTCACGAGTAGTACTGCAGTGAGAATGGGAGTGCAGATGCCTTTTCAGCATATTGCTTCAAGTCTTTTGGGTACTCAAGTAAGATTGCTGGATTGTACAGTAATTCTGTTTTTAGTTTGAGGAACATCCATATAGTTTTCCATAATAGCTACACTAATTACATTGCCACCAACAGTGTACCAGGGTTCCCTTTTCTCCTCATCCTTTCCAGCATGCACCTTTTGTCTCTTTGATAATGGTCATTCTGACAGATGTTAGGTGGTATCTCAGTTTGGTTTTAATTTGCATTTCCCTAGATTAGTGGTGTTGAGCATTTTTTCATGTATCTATTGGCCATTTGTGTATCACCTTTTGAGAAATGTCTATTTGAGTCCCTTGCCTGTGTTTTAATTGGGTCATTGTGTGTGGAGTTGTTTGAGTTCTTTATATATTTTAGATATTAGCCCCTTATGAGATGTGTGGCTTGCAGATATCTCCTCTCCAGTCCATAGGCTGCCTCTTCACTCTGTTGCTTCCTTTGTTGTGCAGAGGATTTTTAGTTTGATTTAATCCTGTTTATCTACTTTTGCCTTTGTTGCCTGTGCTTTTGGGGTACATTCTAAAAAGTCTTGGCCCAGACCAATACTTGACCAGAAACTATATGACCCAAATCTTATAGTTTTTTCCCTTTTTTTTGCCAGTGGTCATACAGTGTCAGATCTGAGGTTTAAGTCTTTAATCTGTTTTGAGTTAATTTTTGTACATGTGTGAGAAAAGGGTACAGCTTTATTCTTCTGCATATGGATATCCAGCTTTCCCAAGGCCACTTTTTTTTCCTGGAGTCATGTCCTTTAGTTCAGAGAAGTATTCTTTAATCAATTTTTTATTTATTTTAATTGACATAATAATTGCACACATTTATGCAGCATATAGTGATGTTTCAGTACAGGTATTATGTAGTGATAAGTTCAGGGTAATAAGCATATCCATCATCTCGAACACCATTTCTTTGTATTGGGAATGGACACTGTCCTTCTCCTAGCTGTTTGTAACTATATATGGCATACTGTTTATTAACTAGTCATCCTACGATGCTATGAAACACCAGAACAGAGGGGAAAATCTTATATTGATATCGCTGAGTTTTCCTGTTTGCAGCCCCACCTGTGTCCCCACTTTGTACGTGTAGGAAAAAACTTCCCCTGTCTTCAATCATTTCTTGTCAATCGCCTCTCCCCATTTTCTCTGTTCTCTCCTGTAGATGGATGTGGACCTCCTTACTGGTCCTATAATTTTATCTTTTCTATGTTTGTTCACTTAAGATTTTCTCAATTTTATCATCCATCCCTCCTTTTGAACTTTTTTTTCCTGCTATCAAAATTTTCATTTCCTAGAATTCTTTTGTTTTTCAGTATAAATTTTTTAAAACCTCCATTCTTGTTCCATGGCTGTAGTATCGTCCACTGCCTCTGAATGCATCATTTGAAACATTGTCATTTTCTTCTTCCCCTCCATTGTTTCTCTTGGTTCCAATTTTTTTCTTGTTCCCTTTCATCACCAATTTCTTTCTTCAACTATCTTAGAATGACGCTAAAACCCTCATCAGAAGCTGTAGCATAGGCAGAGACTTTGACCATCTGGAGGATTTCGCTGCAATTTAAACTAATGGAGCCTTGTGTGAAAAAGTCCCAACTTACCACTGTGTTTTGGGCTGGTCATTTTCATTCCTGCCTAGGAGCCATGAGACTGGCTGTCACCCCTCAGAGAACTGAAAAGCAGAAGGCATGAGGAGAAGGAGAAGCTGGTACAGATACGCAACGAGTCCTCCTGCCCCACCTGCAGAATCCATGTGCGGCCTCTGATCCTGAGCTGCTGGGGGCACTCTGGCACCCTTCTCCCACTGCTCTTGGCCACCTTTCTACCCTTCCTAGTTACCACAGTACCACAGTTACTACTTTACAACTTCCACTTTTCTTTTTGTTATTTTTTCCTCCCTTCTCTCTTCTTGTCTGTTTATTCCATTATTGTTGCTTTAGTTCTAGGAGGATTTCAGGAGGGAACAGTGGGGTCCTTCCTTGTCCACCTGCTATGTCTAATAGAGTCTCAACATCTTTTTTGTTCTTTAGAAATATATCTGTTAGTGAGATAATACTTGTACAGGAACTGTGTCAGAAAAGAAAACATGGTGGCTTTGCCCAACCATATTTGTAAAAACAAATGAAGGCATCATAGCTGGAAAATAGCTCTTATACTTTTTCCCTCTAATAGCATAATGCTGTATCTGGGAGTACTTGGTATGTTAGTTAAAATGTTTGCTTTGGTAACACATTGGGCACTTATAATACAGTGATGTGAGTTGCAGGGATTTTTGTAATATCTTCATGTTTTCTGAAATGTTTAAGAGTAAAATTATGTAATTCTAAAAATCCTTTTGGTCTATAGAGGGTTTTTTTTTTTTAATAGAAAGTGATTTTAGTTAATCATTGTTTAATTCACCCACTGCTTTTCATTTATCATTTCTGAGTTGCTTTTTTTGTCTTTGATAAGTCCCTAGCTATATATTGATATCCTTAGAAAACTATTTCATAGTCTTGTTTAGGTTATTGTTCAAAGCTGTGTTTTAAGTATCATTAAAACTAAGCTCACTAGCTAATAATTTTGTTGTTGTGTTAAAAGAGACAGTTAAGAGTTGAGCACCGGGTTTATATTGAAATAATCTCCTTTCATAAGTGTCACAAGTCTAGTTGACAGAAGTAAACAGAAGTTAGTCCTTTTAAAAACACAAAGTTTAAATACCCACTTTCATAGGTATTTTTGTTATCTTAACTCCAAATATTTTATTAGAATAAGAAAAGACATTGTTATAAAAAATAGTTTTCATATTGAATTATCCAAATACTTGGGATTTCACTAGTTACCTAACAGATAGTGATAATGTGGCAGAAACAAAACAAAACTCCCAAATTCAAGTTGTCTGAGATCAAACAGAAGTGGGTTTTAGGTATTTTCTAGTCTGTGCAAGTTAATGTTTTACAACTAATCCCTGGCCTGGAGAGTGGGGACAACATACCGCACATACTCGCGTATAAGCCGACCCGAGTATAAGCCAACCCCCTTAATTTTACCCTAAAACTAGGAAAACTTAGTGACTCAAGTATAAGCCAAGGTGGAAAATGCAGCAGCCACTGGTAAATTTCAAAAAATAAAAATATATACCCAAAACAATTATTAATAATTGAGGAATCAGTAGGTTAAATGCTTTTCAATATTTATTGCTAAAGAAAAACTGTAAACTAGCAACAACTTTAAAACTTTAAATAAAGTGCAGGAAACCGTAGCTTAACAGGTAATCAAGCTAAATTACAAAGGTTAAAATCCTTCAAAACTGGATTCCTCCTCCTCATCATCTGTACGTCCAAACAGAGCTGCAGCTGTATTTGATGTGAGGGTATCAGCATAGACATTGTCATCATCACTGAGTTCAGAGATATCGTCATCACTGCTGTCGGTCTCATACAAAGCGCAGTCTTCACTGCCATCCATCGCATTACTAATGCTGCATTTCTTGAAGGCGCGTTGCACCATTTCCTCTGGAATCTCTTTCATGCATCATGAACCCACTTTGCTATCAGTTCTATGTCAGGCTTCTTTAGATTTCCGACTTTTGTCAGTTGGACTTGACCAGATGACATCCATTCATGCCACATCTTTCGCACACGGTCTTTAAAGGGTTTATTTAGACACACATCTAGGGGCTGCAATACAGATGTAAGCCCACCAGGAATAATGGCCAAAGTAACCAGAGATGACTTTGCCAGTTTTTTTATGTCATCAGATGTGTGAGCTCTGAACATATCCCAAACCAGTAACGATGGTTTTTTCTTCAAAGCTGCTCCTGGTTGTGCGTTCCAAATTTCTTCCAGCCATTTTATTGTTCCGTCCTCATCCATCCAGCCTTTTTTAGTTAGGCTCACTGTTAATTCCTGATGGGAATTTGACCTCTTTAGGCAAAGTCTTCCTTTTAAAAATAATGACAGGTCTCAGCTTAGTTCCATTAGCTAAACATGTAAATGGTTAAAAATCCTGAATCCTTATACTCCAAAACCCCTGATTATAAGGATTCAGGATTTATAAACATTTATTT